>JACXGI010019637.1:0-11915 GCA_016801175.1 Esox masquinongy
CAGGTTATTGTAAGGTTTTTATTTTTCATTTTTCCCCCTCGAAGATTTCAGTTTGTTTTTCAATTGAATTGTTCACATTATAGGTCACATTAAAAGTGGAAAAAGTTCTGACATGATTTATCTTTGTCTCATTCTTTTACATCACAAAAACCTGGCATTTTAACAGGGGTGTGTAGACTTTTTATATCCACTGTATGTCCCTGCAAACATTTTTGTAGATCTTGTGGAACTTGATAATTCCTTGTCTGAGGGAACTGTCCGTAATTCATTATCTGCTTTAGACCTTAAATCTAAGTGTAAGTTTACAAAAGACCTCTCCAAAACCCTCACTGGGATAATGTGTAATGGTGCAGCCATCATGCTGGGATGCAAACGCGGAGAAGCAACAAGGCTACAAGCCCTCTTCACTAAATATCTGTTTGGTACTGCTTGGCGCACAGACTTGAACTTGCAGTAGCCAATGTGGTAAAAGAAATAGGCACTACCAATCATTCAATAGTACTTATGGACAAGCTGTATGCAATTTACAGCATATCTTACAAAGACAGAAAGGATCTGAAGGAATGCATGTGAAGATTAGACACTCAGCTGTGCAAAAATTGTCAGCATCTTGGACACTAGATGGGTGGCATCCAGTTTTAGAACTGTAGAGGCTATGTGGAAAAAGTACCCCGCGCTTCACAAACATTTCAGCACAGCAGCTGAGGATGCCTCCTGTGACAGAGTGACCTGTCAGAGCTATAGTGTCCTTGCCATGCATACTGTAAGTAAAGTTGACACTTCCCCTTCCTGTAAAAAACACTTGGCACCATTTCTAAAGAAAACTGACAAGTAAATACAGAAATTGCAGTGCAGTTGAAAATTAGACTTATATAGCTAAGATGAAAATATTATTTAGAGGAATACAAGGGTCTTTGAGGTAAACAACACCACTAGTCTTAATTTTTTAAAGTGTTTTGGAGTAGGTTTCTGCTTGCAATGCAGCTTCTGTGGTTCAGGACACAGTTTCAATTCTTGAATTTGTACGGTGCTAATAATTCCATGCAGGGACAGAAGTGAATAATGGCTTATTATGAAAAATGACTGCTTCAAGAACAACTCAGAACTATATCCTTTAAAAAGAGGGTCTATTGCATACTACGGTGAATGCAGTCCTGTGATCATCTACTGCAGGTTACAAAGAGATTTCATAACACAATATCAATAGAAGATTACATAGAACTCTGAGCTATAACAACCTTAATTGTAATGAAAAAATTAGAATAATACTTGAAACAGGCATGAAGAGTTACTGTGATAACATATACTTTCACAGTTCAACTAGGGATAAGCGGTACCCAGAATGTGGCTCACCTGATTGTCAGGTTTATTTCTATGAACAAATCATCCAGAGATAACCTGCTCAGGAGCAGATTAAATCCTACAATTTGCAGGAGTCCATTAAGGTCCTCTGTCTTGCATCATCCCATTAATTTCAGGAAAATTACCAAACATTTTATCAACCTGTGACTAACTAGGCTTTTTGTTACATTTCAGTTTTACGTGACATATTAATAAGATTCAGACTTACATTTTAATAAATATCACCACTACATCTGACTAAGATTTGAAAGCCCTTCAATGCATAATCATTCTAAATGAGCATCTTATGGATCTCCGCCACACGTCAAAAGGAAGGCATTTGACGTGTTTTAAACCTCCTCCCCAGGCTACTGTGCACAATGTACATAATCATGGCACAACTACCATTCAAAGTTCACCTAGTGGGAGGAACCATATAACTATATAGGAATGATCTCAATGTATAAAGTGTTTTTTTTTTGGTTTTACCAAAACAAAATACTTCCAAAATGCATTAGTAGAGTGTATAGTTACAGCTGAAACATGATAAAAGCAGCAATATACAGGGTTTATAGAATTTCCTTAACGAGAAGACTCTGCTTGTGGATGCCTTTTAAACCCTTTGCCACTTAGGAGACAGTGTTTATAGTTAGCGGAAAATGTCAACCAAAGGGCTTTTCACTTCCTGTAAACATTAGTAGTTGTCTACAGATGTCTACAGACAATCTTGGTGGAGTGTACTTGATTGGTAGTGTATCCCCTTTTTCCTCCTCCAATCTCTAAAACTTTGTCCTTAACAAAACCCTTTCACTATTAGTGCACTCATTTGGACCAAAGCCAAGGCCACGATCAAATGTAAGAGTGACATTTGGGACTACTAAGCCATTACCATCCATAGGTGTTCAGCTCAGTCAATTTCATTACCTTAACAACAACACAGCTCAGTTATCTGAACATTAATAAATTAGTGTGAGCTCAAATGATTTGTAAAATATAAGTTTATATTTAAAGGTATTCTAAGGAAATCATTAATAGTACACTGGTGCTATATCTGTATTTTATTTCTTTCATGAGTATATTCCATCCATTTTAAACATGAAATCAATACTATTTGTCGATGGATTGCAGTGGAAGATGCATTGTGTTAATCAGAAGAAGTCCTAGGATTTAGCAAAACTGTCATCAGCAAAGATGCATTAGTGGTCTTAGCATTTACTGGATGTAAGAGGAGATGCAGCCCTTGAGGAAATGAAGAAAGAGCAATGGATCGGTATTGGAAATCTATAAATGGTCATCATGTTGTTGCCCTGAAAGGGAAGAAAGTCTAATATGGATCCTATAGGGCTGGACCAACTCTAATGTAACAGGCAATATAAGCCCCCTCAACACTCATACTCTGTGGGAACAGAAAACATGGAGACGTAAAAACTGTATTCTGTCTAAAACCTAAATGATGGCATATCTCAAATGCAGAAATTATATATTGGAAACTAAGACGGCAGGCTGGCCTAGTGGTTAGCGCATCTGATTAGTGAACAAAAGGTTTCTAGATTGGATCCCAAAGACAGCAATGTGAAAAATCTGTTGTTCTGTCCCTGAGAGCATATATGCTTTTTCACAAGGTAATTTTGAGTCAAAGATTATTCTTCATTTAGGGGTCATAGTACAGGTTCTTCCTTTCTTCATAACCACATTCCAAGGTATGTGGTTATGTTATAATTTGTACAGTGTCTCTCAAATTCTGATTGATGTAACACTAGAAATCTCAACCATACCACTTGGTGTCCTCTTATTCCAGTGGCTCATAGCTGCTAGGGTTCTCAACTCAAACTCAGTAGACCTATCCCTCCCCATCTCTAGACACACATTTCATACAACAAATTCCTTGTATGCAGCTGTTGGGTTAGCGCATTTCTGCTAGGGTCATTCTCAAATTAATCCACATTCAAAAGACTGAAATGGCTTTAGACCAGCCTGCAGTACCTATCATATCCACTTGTTTAGCACATTTAGCAGACACTTTTAAACAGGAGCTATTAGGATTTACTCTCTCGCTCACAACAAATTAGTCCTTATGTCAGCTCAGAATTTAAATCAGCGCTATGAACACTGGATAATTATCCCACAGTGTATTTGCCCTTCCTCTCCGTCTCCCTGAAAAAACACTTTTTCCTAGCTCCTGCTATCTACTGTCCTGTCATGAAAATACAAGAAATATAAAAAAAAATGTATCAAAGATATTTGTTGCAAAACTATTTGTTGGTTATAATGCTATTTCTATCGTAGGCATAGCTCCACCTACTATGGAACTGAGATCTAGGAAATAGTGAGCTGAGACAGTGGATGCATAGCACATTATGAAGTGATTTTTACTTTTAAAAAGACAGAATTGTTTAGTGATTTTTGAGGTACATGAAGTGTCCAAAATTAACTTTTTGTCTCAACTGCCAAAGGACTGATAGATGAAAAAATCCACCAGCCAAGAATATCTTTTACTGGCCGAAATAATAAATTGCCTTTTTGTGTCACACAATACAACTCATCATCACAGCCTCAGCATCATACTGTAGCCAGCCTCTTAAAACCTCAATTTCTCAAAAAATATTATTTTTTTGTGATTCAGCTCCTCCTTAATAATATTTTAAAACAAGTTCTTGAAATTCTACAAATTCTCCATGGATATGTGTGTTATTTTAAAGCTAATTTCCTAAATCTCCCATGTAGCAGAGAACAATGGCCCTGCAAATACTGCATACACATTCAGCATTTTAGAGGTAGCAATAATTAATAATTATTGTGGCAACAAAATATTCAGAGAATAGCCCAGAGAATTTTTTTTTATGTTTTACAGACATCCATGTCCTATGAAATTATTTACATTTAAGTTATTCAGGATCAAAACCAATTGTGTAGAGCAGTTACACAGGGTTATTGAAATTAATGAGATCTTACTTTATATTTAACATTATCATTTAATTAAAATGTTTTGTTAGTGAAATGTCTAGGCTTTGTGGTCACCTTAACGTTGTTTCCAACTGAGAGGTAAAAAATTATGCTATTTTGCCTTTTCGATGGTTTTACAGGCAAAATATGAAGCCATTATCTACTTACCTGTCTAATTATTCACAAAACTAAAGGCAACAGCATTACCATAGCAAACTTTTGAACTTATAGACAATGCAGCTTAGACACCGTAGATTATTCAGTCTGGGAGATTTCATTTGCTTCAAATATCCGTACCGCTTCATTGTCAGTACAGAAATGATTATCTTACTCCAGCACTAGCTAGTAGGCCTACCTACCAGACAATTCTGGCCAATATCGGAAGAATGAGTTTGTTAAGACCAGATTGGCTATCGGACCGTGAACTCTGCTCCTTATTCCTTCAAAAATGCACGCTTATTTTCTACATGCATGAAGTTGGCCCAAGACCCATCGCAAAACCTAATTTAAATTTTAGTTTGTGCTGCTATCATTTTATAATTTAAATAATATTTTATATTATTCTGAGGTCACGCAGCCCACCAACATGCTCCAAATTCAACCAATATTGTATTATTTGTTTGTGCTTCATTTGTGCCGTTAAAAGTTTCGTTTGTGCTACTTTGGTGTTTTATACAGTTGTGCACAGAACCCTTGGAGAATTGGTAATATATGTACCATTTTTAAAGAGTGAGCAGGAATCAAAAATCAACCATTTATTTCTTATGGGATTCACATTCAACTGTAGGTCATAACAGAATGGCACAATCATAAAAGAAAACATGGCAACAAAAAAAATTTTTTACTGACCCCTGTTCAATAGTCTGCATACCCTTAGTTCTTAATACTGTGTATTGCCCCCTTTAGCATCAATGACAGCGTGCAGTCTTTTGTAATAGTTGTCTATGAGGCCGCAAATTCTTGCAGGTGGTATAGCTGCCCATTTCTCTTGGCAAAATGCCTCCATGTCATGCAAAGTCTTTGGTTGTCTTGCATGAACCGCACGTTTGAGATCTCCCCAGAGTGGCATGATGATATTAAGGTTAGGAGACTGTGATGGCCACTCCAGAATCTTCACCTTTTTCTGCTGTAACCACTGGTGGGTCAACTTGGCCTTGTGCTTAGGGTCATTGTTATAGAGTTAGATGTGTCTCAATATTTGTAAATATATCTAGAAAATCCATGCGTATATTCATCACAACTCACAAATAAAAATAGGATTTGTAAATGTGAACAAATATTTTGTAAATAAAAACATTATCTGTAAATATGTAAACATGTTTCACAAATATAAATAACATTTGTAAATATGTAACAACATATTTCACAAATAAAACACAAATCTGTAAAACATTTACAACTGTTGCTTAACATGTTGACTTACATTTACAAATCTTAACATTATTTACGTATCTGAATTTTATATTTACACATTTTGAGACACATTTTCCTTTGGTCGACAATTTCTCGTGTGCGTGGTTTCAGTCAGAGGGCTCACTTTGTGGGACTTATGGAATATCCTGACTGGAGCCTGGTAGATTGGAGTCTGTAGGTAGCTAGGATATGTTTTTCCTGAAATGTGAGTATAATGTTTATTTGTATAACAATATTTGACTGCATCACCAATGGGTAAAACAACGCCGAGCGTGTTTTCGACTTCAGGCAACTAACTTAAGCACAGTTAGTTATGTCAGCCTACATCTGGTTGGCTAGCCAATCCTTTATTTGTGAGTTGTGATGAATATACACACAGATTTTCAAGATATTTTTACGAATATTGAGACACATCTAACTCCATACATTGTCATGCGGGAAAGTCCAAGAGTGTCCCATGCGCAGCTTTCGTGCAGAAGAATGCAAATTGTCTGCCAGTATTTTCTGATAACATGCTGCATTCATCTTTACATCAATTTTCACAAGATTCCCCATTTCTTTAGAGCTCACACACCCCCAAAACATCAGTGAGCCACCACCATGCTTCACAGTGGGGATCTTATTCTGTTCACTATAGGCCTTGTTGACCCCTCTCCAAACATAGCGCTTTATGGTTGTGACCATAAAGTTCTATTTTGGTCTCATCACTCCAAATTAAAGTGTGCCAGAAGCTGTGAGGCGTGTCAAGGTGTTGTCGGGGCATATTGTAACCGGGCTTTTTTGTGGCATTGGCGCTGTAAAGGCTTCTCTTTCTGGCAACTTGACCATGCAGCTCATTTTTGTTCAAGTATCGTCGTATTTTGCTCCTTGAAACAACCACACCGTCTTTTTCCAGAGCAGCCTGTATTTCTCCTGAGGTTACCTGTGGGTTTTTCTTTGTATCCCGAACAATTCTTCCAGTAGTTTTGGCTGAAATCTTTCTTGGTCTACCTGACCTTGGCTTGGTATCAAGTGAGCCCCAAATTTTCCACTTCTTAATAAGTGATTGAACAGTACTGATTGGCATTTGCAAGGCTTTGGATATCTTTTTATATCCTTTTCCATCTTTATGAAGTTCCATTACCTTGTTACGCAGGTCTTTTGACAATTCTTTTCTGCTCCCCATGGCTAGCCTGCTCAGTGCATCCACGTGAGATCTAACAAACTCATTGACAATTTATACAGACACTAACTGCAATTTAAAAAGCCACAGGTGTGGGAAATTCACCTTTAATTGCCATTTTCACCTGTGTGTGTCACCTTGTGTGTCTGTAACAAGGCCAAACATTCAAGGGTACATAAACTTTTGGTCAGGGGTACGTAAACAAGGGTACGTAAACTATTGATCAAGGCCATTTGAGAGATTTCTGTTATCATTATGATTTAAAAAGGAGCAGTGGAATCTGAGCGTTAATAATTAAGTATTCACACATTATTAAGACAATATGAATGTACATTTCATTGGAAGTGAATGTGCCTAGATAATGAAAACAACAGAAAGATCTGTGTTTAGATTATCTCTCTGTAGGTTTGCGCTCTGATAACCACAGGAATGTTTACACTGACCTTCTGGCATGGGGGTTACTGTCTTGGAAACATGATCTTTGCTAGGTAGACATACCCTTCAATGTATATATCAGCTTGTAACCAGCATTACAGTGAGAAGATTTTGGACATTCATTGAAATAGGACAACTCCGCTGCATTATTCCAATAAATACAGAATGTATTTTCTCCTTTGATTTGTGCGGGTTCTCTATTATTTAACCACTGCACATAACTGCTAAATTCTATCAGTTGGTGCTGATAGTTGGACTTTCGATTCTACCATAGAACTAAAGTTTTTGCTGGAGATCCTGAGACGCTGAAACTGACTGCGCGCACCCACAAGGAAGCTGGCCCGTGAACAGCTGACCAGTTGGAGAGTCGAAAACGTAATTGTTTTAGGCGGTTACAGGCGGTTATTAAGTGACTTGTACAAGTAAACTATAATGCCGTCCAGTTGTACAAAATAAAACAGGAGGAGGACTGCAGCCTCTGGCATGATGTGTTCATGTTTAAATATCATGGCGCGAATAGGAAACTATCAAGAACGAAAAGGATCATTAACAACGATGCCTAGAATCGAAATGAACAGAAAGAAAAGGAAAGTTTTCTGGCTAAAGAAGATGGATTCTGAGGAAGTTGTATATGGACAGATGGAGAGTGTGGTACACATGAAGAGAAAAGACAAAGGAAAGTTAAGATGGCCAAGAGAGGACAACAGTCGTAAGGCGGGAAAGGAGACAAAGGAGACAATGTCCACCTGGCCGAACGACAACAGTCACAAGATGGAGTCTCTGTCATGGGGCCCCAGAATCATGGACGATACAAGGAACTGACGTGAGCTTTCATAATCATTGATCCAGAATGTTTATTCCAAAAATGTATCGTACCTAACCATTAAATGAGGCTGGAACTTATTGGGGAAATCTGATCACTTTCCTCGATACTTCCCAGGCTTATTTAATTGATTATTACATGTAGTTTGAAAAGCACTTTGATGGTAAATAGCATGTTTTAATAGGCATTCAAGAGAACCTGTTTTGTTCTGTCATGCTTGAACATGTTTTAATATGTATTCAAGAAAGAACCTGTTTTGTTGTGCTTTGTCATGTTAGATGTCATTAAGAGTCAAACACATTTATTGCTTTGATAATGTTTTATTCCGTAAGGCCTCCACTAAGTGGGGGGTATCACGACAATGTGGTTGGGCCTTTACCAGGCCCACTGCATGGCAATATTCTGCTGCGTGCTGACCTGTTAGCTAGTTCAAGTATGTAAATCTAAACTGAGTGATAAATTAGACATTGGTATAATGATAATTTTCTAATCTGGTAAAAAAAAAATAGTCTCATAGTTTTCTTACAAAAGGTTAAAATATTGTGTTTTCTCTTTCCTTGTATAAAGTAGTAGAATGAAGAATCCATATGGTGATAGTCTTTAATGTTGAGAAAGATATTTTCAGTCCCATGAGGACTGAATTTGAATCCAATATAGTCATAGCCTACAAAAGAGGGTAGAACAGCCAAAGCGAGTTTACTCCCAACAATTAAATTAGATGTTGTATTTTAAATGCTGAATTGAGTTTGGTTAAATAATGTAGTTTTTCTTTTTTTGTATTTGTCAATGATAACTGAGATAATACTTGTTTTAAAACCGACGCCTGATACTCGTTAATGGAGTTTAAATTCTAAAATGGTAAACTGACTGATGAACAAATAGAGTATTGATGTAACAGTGTTTACCTTTGTATTACTCACTGTATATTGATTTTAGTGACGTCATACATCTGTTTTCTGTCAATATCACCATTCTTGAGAGTTTTCTTAATTTCCACCCTAATGTTGAGTTGCTGTGCAGATATGACACGCACATGTTTACAAACTGCAACATTATTAGATGGGTAGGACACTAAATCTAAAATCTTTAGTTAATGAAGGATATCGGCTATATTGAAAGACTAACATATTTTGCTACACACAGTCTGAGGACCGTGTCCGATTTTAATGTGTGGAAACTTCATATACATTAAACAATTCATTTGGCCTTTTTATGTCTCACCATAAATGGGTAAAGCTAAGGGCTCCAGGAAGGAGGGTAGACCCCCTGGTATGGCCCCTACCATTGTTCCCATTACATCAGGGCAGCTATTACTAAGGGTTAATGTTGTGTTCAGACTGGTCTCACCTGTGGTAATTTCACCAACACAAGCATATTCAGTTATGGGATAACCAAATGGTAAGAAAAAGCTAAAAGAAAAAAGAGAAAGCTAAAAATATTTTCCTCTCAATAGCTTTAATGTTGAAAATTATGATTTTGAAACCAACTGAAGTGAGGGTAGAGACCTAATGTCATCCCCCATTGTTGATTTTGAACCCAACTGAAGTGACGGTAGAGACATAAAGTCATCCCCCATTGTTGATGATAGAATAATCTTAATGTCAATAGAACCACGTACGTGGTCAAAATATGCATTAGGGTTTGGCTGACCGCCACTATTTAAAATAAAAATAAAATAGAAATGAATCAAAGTTGGAGAAATTCCCTAAAATTTAGAAGGTTTATCAAGATATTGTTTGTCATGAGGTAGTTTGGCCATTGACCTATGAAAATGCGAAATTTTGGTGCTGTAGCTATGCTAATACAATCACCCTGGTGGTTGCAGCAGGTAAACCACTGCAACATGGACTGTAGTCCATCTCTCCTACAATTTTGCTGAGCAGTTTATCCCCTAGAAGACAAACCAACTTAGGCATGTGCCAAGAAACTGCAGGATATTATAAATGCATGATAGCCAATTTTGCAGACCTGTGTGAAGGTACTGAGGTAAAGGCAAATTTGAGAGCTGTTTAGCTATGTAAGACAAGTTTGTCAATAGGTTACATGGTTTATAATTCCTTCGCACAAGTGGCCATGTTGCACATTGATGTCTTTGTGTTTGTGAATGTCTGTTTTTTTAACATTTCCACTTTGTTTTTGATGTATATACAGTATGCAACTCCTTATCGAATGGATTCTAGATCCATCCCTACTACCAATTCTCTGTTTTCCATGTCCATCCCGAAATGATGGCCAGTGCGGGTCAGGATGGCGCCTCTTGTGGCCGTATTTGTCATTGTTCTGCTTTCACTCATGGTGTCACTTTCCATTGACTTAATGAAGTGGAAGCAGGGAAGATGTATGATATGATAACTGATTATGACTGAGAAGAGTTGAGCTTAGAGCTCAAAGCAAATGGGTACTTATGAGGAGTTACATGAAAAATTTGTTTTTTCCTGTTTGCATAGTTATAATGGAGCATTGGCATCTGTTATGTTTTACATCTTCCATTTACAGAATTTGTTTATTTGGAAATTGTTTTGTTTGATGTAAGGTCTAACATTTTAATGGTTGAATAGAATAGATTGAACCATTTCTGATTTGGCTAAATATAGTCAAATCTGACAATCTTATTCCAATGCTAGTTGCTATCGGGCATAAATATTAGCACAAGGAATCAAAAATCAACCAAGCCAGTTCTGGATGGAAAAGGAACTTTGACATGGTCCATTATGGAGACTTGTCTTAATAGAGTGTTAGCTTCACTCTAATGATGGAACTTCTGAGATCCACAAGTTTTCAGGACTGATCTATTGTCTTCATTGTTGGGAGTTGACGGAACAATACTCAGTGGATGGTAGTTTGGACTGTTGAACCACACTAATCGTTGTTTTGCAGTTATACTTTCAACAGATCGGGACATCACAACCCCTTTTCTGATGAAACATCACGTCACTGACTGGATACAGACAACTGAGTGTGTGAGTACCAGCAACATGTTCAAGAAGGATTTCTACAGCAACACTGGTCGAATCTGTTCCAAATCTTCCTGACCACTCATATGGCAGAATGATGCCAGGGTCAGATCACTTGGCTTCACACTCCATTTCTAGATGAACCATCAACAGTGAGATGAGGACAACTCTGGGCTGGGGACACCATCTCCTATAATTAAATGTCTAGTATTTAAAACACCGAAGCAGCACAATCAAAACATTTAATGGCACAAACTGTGAAACAGAATGACCGACCTAAAAAGAAAAGGAACCCGCAGGTTCAACAAAAAAACCCGCCATGGTCACAGGGATACCCACCTGTGGCCGTGGGAGCGCTTATTTCGGCACCTCCCCTCCGATGTCACCGACGAGAGGGGAGTAAACATGGAAGGGGGACTGGGGATCGGACTCCCTCTCCTCGGATGACTCGGAGGCGGAGTATGACGAGATAGAGGGGTTTCTGGTGTGAGACCCAGTTCGGTGCCAGCTGCTTCCAGCCTTCCCGGATTTCTCCCAGCCTTCCCGGATTTCTACGGTTTTCTCCCGCCCGCCCTCCCCTGTGGTTGTGTTTCGGCCCCCGTCTGGAAGCCGGGGCTTTGGGGGGGGTACTGTGACGGACAGCTCCGTCATCTCCCGCTTTTCCCGGTTTCCCATGGTTCATGAACTCACCCCGGACTCCTTCATTTGTCTTGTCTCCAATTGTCACTCACACCAGGTCCCAATTAAGTCATCAGTATGTGTTTAAATGTTTCTCCTCTGCTCCCCTCATTTGTCGGTCATTGTTCCTTGTCTCTGCATGTTTCGTGTATGTGGTGAGTGTTTC
>JACXGI010019638.1:0-12076 GCA_016801175.1 Esox masquinongy
TGGGTAGATGTGCGAGGGAGGGGTCCTGCCCGGCACACATGGTCCAAGCGGGCCTTCTTGGAACGTCAGTCTTTTTTTTTTAAAGAGCTGATGAGAACCAGTCGTTCCTGATCATTCCCAATCCCAGCGACTGACTGGGACAAATGTATGTTCCACGCCCAGAGGGAGGGAGGGAGGGAGGGAGGGAGGAGGGAGCTAGAGGAGGAAGAGATGGGTTCAAGCTCTTTGTCCGCTGTCAGGTGTTCCAACGCAGCCTGAGGGTCAGGGTCACTAACATTTGGACGGGAAAGGTTTAGGGCCGGGGTACATAGATTCATTTTACCGTAAGGCTGTATGTTTCCACACAGTAATATTGTTACGCTTCCCACATCTCTCTCTCTGTCTCTCTCTCAGAGAACAGCAGTGCTGATCAGAAGCAGGCTTGTAAGAAACATGAACTCTACGTCAGCTTCAGAGACCTGGGGTGGCAGGTACCAAGCACACCCCACACATTCCTCTGTCTCTCCCCTCCCTTCATCACCTCTCCTGTTCGTCAATTTTCGTTCCTCTCTCTGTCTCTTCCTCCTTCCATCCCTTTCCCCTATCCCTCCTCCCACTTTCATCTCTCCCTCCCTCCTTCCCTCCCTCCATAGCTCTTATCTTTGTCTCACTCCCCCTCTAGTCCCTATTTCACCCTCTGTCTTCTTCGTTGTCCTCCTTCATGTCCTGAGTGATTTATAGGCCTTACAGAGGCTTGTTGTCCATGAGATCCAATATAACAGCTGGTTAAACAGGGGAGAGTTACAGTCATGTAGCCAACAGTGAAATACCAGCTCTGAGTTTAGAACCAGGAAGCTGGTTGTTACTAAAGATACCATGGTTGGAGGGACAGGATCGCATGCAGATCACAGGATCTGTCTCACTATCTTTCTTTATCCTCCCTTCTCTATCTCTCTCTCTCTTCTCCCCCATCTCCCCCTCTGTCTCAGGACTGGATCATCGCTCCGGAGGGCTATGCGGCGTACTACTGTGAGGGAGAGTGTGCCTTCCCTCTCAACTCTTACATGAACGCCACTAACCACGCCATCGTTCAGACTCTAGTGAGTATTTTGATTTCATCTTTATTTATACAGGGAAATCAAGCTGAGACCAAGGTCTCATTTACAGTTGAGCCCTGTATTATAGCAGTGTAAAAGAATATTTATATATATATATATATATATATATAGTGAGTAAAGTCATACTCACTACAAAGTCATACCCCCCCCCACAATAAACACATGGATAGGAAACACAGATTGAGAAAAGCAATCACAGTCCACAGCAAAAAGTTAGTGTATCAGACATTTGAACCACCTTGTAGGCACCAGTGCTTCCAACTTAAATTTACTCAGCAAGGCATTTCATGAGTATGGGGCATGGTAGTCAAAAGCAAGTAGTTTTACCTAACTCAGAGTAAGCCCTCGGTATCTCAAGTACAAGCAAGTCTTGTGAGCTCATCCGATAACTGCTGTTTTTCCAATTAATGTTTGTAGTGAGATAGTTAGGAGGTTTCTGCAGACAGCCATACAAACATCCCACACGGAAAACATGCAAAACATGCAAACATGCAAAACATATATGCACATACATGTAGAGGATTTCTCAACATATATTTACATATGTGCCCTGGATATGTTCATGAAATATATAACTTGCGCATAATACAATGCATGTCATACATTTTAACGTTAAATATTATGTGTTAAAATAATGAAATATATTAATATGCAGTACTTTAAGCATTTCTCATCAACACTCGGAATTAACCTTCGAGACATTATTTTCCAGAGAATCTCCTTGCATTTACATTTTAAATGCAAGTAAAGAAACAACTGGTTAGAGCCAGTCTTCTTAATTTAATATGGACATTTATTTACAGTATCTGCCATTGTGTCACAAAATAATGATAAATGTTTAGTAAATACACCAAAGTTTTGACTTTAGTCACTGTCAAGCAGCATATAGCACCTTTTTCAGTTTCAATATAATGAACCACTTTCTACTCCAAGTTTACATTTCAAAAGAGACTCATTATGAAAACAATATGCATACATTTTAACACAGTATCATGAATGCCATGCCTCTCTGTAAAAGTACTTCAAAGAAACGACTAAACATAATAAACACATGACAGGAAACAGTACAAATATGGATATTTATCAGTTAGATGTTAATGCTAAATGCATATTACCAACTAGAATTTTGTCATTTATGTAAATATATTTACATGTATTTAAAAATATTTGAAAATGGCCAAAATCGAATGTGTAAATATATGTATGAAATATATGGCCAGACATTACATATAATACATACAATGTATATATAAGTATATGTTTAAAAAAAATATAGGCACATAATAAAAATATATGTCTTTGAAATATATATATCAATGTATAATACATCCGTGTGGGATCAACCAATGTCAGGCCATTCTAGAAGTCAAGGAGTCCCAGCCAATCGAGGTGTATAAGGGAGTAACCTCCAGGAAGGAACCAGACGATTGATACCCTCTTTTTCCTCATTCCTTCAGTTGATGCGCTGGAGAGTGTCCACACAAAGACAAATGCTCTGAAAAGTTCTGAGTTGTTGATTGCACTTTTTTGACTTGACGTTGCCTCCCCCTGCAGGTTCACCTGATAAACCCGGACACCATTCCCAAACCCTGCTGTGCCCCCACCCAGCTCCACGCAATCTCAGTGCTTTACTTTGATGACAGCTCCAACGTCATCCTCAAGAAATACCGGAACATGGTGGTCCGAGCCTGTGGCTGCCATTAAAAAATAGACTTCGCCACCCACACTCACTCACGCATGCACGTGCGCACACACACACACACAACAATCTGCACACAAACACACATATGCATCTACAATCAATATCCCTCAACGCAGGTCACTATTATCTAGAGACTCTAGACTTTCTTCCTTAGATTCACATGAATGGATATAAGAATGGACTACATATCCCAGAGTGCCTTGCTGAATTGGCGTTTAACAAGGACAGTATACGAGGACTGGACAGACAATCATGTGCTTTCTACTGTGTATGAAACATTTCAAGCAGTGATTGTATATTAAAACACAGTCAACAACAATTCAATGTTTTAGTGTAGGTAAAACTTTTGTTAGTGTGTAGTTTTTTTTTTGTTTTTTTATGACTGAAAGGCCTAGGCCACAGGAAGTGTGGATGATCTTTGGACTCCTCATGTACAATACTGTGTAAATAGTTTTTCAAAACAAAGAGAATTGTATTTATTTCCTGGTCTTGGGAATGTTAAGCGTAGGTTCAAGGTTTCTCCTGTTTACTCCAGTGTATATAAGCATATACAGTACATTAAGCAGCTATTTACCCACTCTCTCTCTCTTTCCCTCTTTCCGCCTCTCTCTGTCTTGTTCCCCCTCCCTTTCTCCCTCTCTGTCTCCCTTTCTCTCTCTGGATCTGACTATGCTACTCCAGACATTTTTTTCACCTACACAGTTACAGTGCTAACCCTGTCATCAGTATGTGCCTTTTCATACAGCCTTGTCATTGGAGATGGACCTTTCCCTATCCCAAATATTGTCTGAACCTGGTTCTAATATCATAAACACTAGTATTAGATAGACCTTTCCCTATCCCAAATATTGTCTGAACCTGGTTCTAATATCATAAACACTAGTATTAGACTACATCACAGTTACTTTCTTCATAAGCTAGTGCTTTCAAATGCTAATGAAAAGTAACAAACAAGCCACTGTGACGCAATAATAGCTTTCCAAAAAACAACAGGAAGAGAAAAAGAGGGGAGACAGAGAGCGAAAGAGAGAGAGTTGGGTACACTTACATTGATCATCAATGTGTCTTATGCCAGGTACTTTAGGACGGTCTGTTGTGCTATATTCTGCTGAACAGTCTGCTGTCTATCTCTTCCTTATTGAAGAGGACTATTTATTGAGATGTGAGGCTGGTTTTCTTTGCCAATGCAGCATTTTGTTCATTCAAAACAGTCTTTGATTTTTTTGCAAAACCAGTTCAATAAAATAGGAAGAAGCCTCTCTGACTGTGTGGAAGTAGATTACTTTCCCCAGCACACTCCTACAGAATGTCCAAACGATTTAACAAGTAATAAAATGTATTTATTCATTCATATTTTATACCAATCCCCTAATATTTTACACCAATGGTACTGAGTTTTATGTTTTATATTTTGCAATGTATTATTTGTTAAATTAGCATATATAGTTATATTATACATATATAGTATGCGACAAGGCCTCAGAGAAGGGCTGGGATTAGTACAGACACCTGTGACAATTCAAAGCACTCCACTAGATCAGATAGATTACATACAATTACTGAAAAATACCTACATACATACTGATCGTTTACTGAATGTTTCCATCAATGTTCCCCTCCTGCCTCTCCTTTACTTCACCCCTCTCTCCTCTCCCCTCCCTGTTTTCCTCTCTTCTCTCTCTCTCTTCTCTCTCCTCTCTGCCCTCTCCATTTCATCTTCTCCAGCATAATGTTTAGTACATGGACTGCCGTGGATTAGAACTCTTTTCTATCCAAAGAGTTCCTAATTCAGCTACATTTCAGCCAATGTGTATGTATGTGTGTGTGTGAGAGTACGCAGTGTTTCTCAACCTTTTTCAGTTCCTGTACCACCAACAGAATTTTGCTCTGCTCTGAGTACCCCTGAAGTACCCCTCATGTTAATTTTACTAGTAAGACTATGGTGTCAAGAGTGTTCTCAAGTACCCCCTGTTGATAGGCCTAGTACCCCCAGGGGTCCTCGTACCACTATAATATACTGTATGTATGTCACTGTGTGTGTACATGTATTCGTGTATGTGTCACAGTTTGTTTCATGCCAAAAAACTGATGGGCAGTTTTTCAGTGTTTTTGCCATTTCCTACATCAAACCAATATTTACAGCAACCACAGAGGTCAGGGGTCACTAAAGTGGTAATGTAACTTAAAGCCCTCCACACCCCTGCTCCCTCTTCAGGTTTCAACAGTCTTGAGCCCCATGCCGCCCCCCGACCTTGACCCAAAACCCTGCCTGTCTTCAGCCCTCATCAACCATCCAGACCTGACCCCAGCAGCCCTGCCAAAAATCCAACCTCTGTAACAGGAATGAGGGATCTGTATAACAGCCCATCCTTCACCACCTCTCCTGCTGACTTCCTCCTGGTGTCACATTGTTTTATGTCCCCACAGGCTCCACTGTTACCTCAGCACACTGACAAAAACAAGGAAGACTGGTGTTTATTTGCTCCCTCCAGAGCCTGACACTTGACGACCCCTTACCCTACACACACACACACACACACGCACACACACACACACACACACACACACAAATGCTCCTTTGCTCTTTGCTACTATTTTACACTACAAAATTGAGTCAGAAAAGGGAGAGATGGTGCCTTGTTTTACATAAAAATGGACACGATGTTTCAGTTGACGTTGATGTCAGGCGAGTGAGGGTTGTGGGCTGGAATTGCGGGATATTTACTTGCAGCAGCTTGACCTTGACTCATTCCCTCTGTTGGGTTCCTGCTCTGCAATCTGTTATTTAACAGCAAGGGTTTTAATAGGTGCATATATTTCTTTACTGACACATTTGGTGATTTTTATAGTCATTTACCTTTAAATTTGCATAAGTATTCATTTTTTGTATCAGATGTTGTTTTCTTGCACAAACCCATAGCGACACCTATCAAACTTTGACTTCCTCAAATGATCTAGCACCTCGAGATTTGTTTGATAACTTTTAGAAAACAGATCTTAGTAGTGAGGCTCTTAAGTTGGGCAAAGACAAAGGATGACCTGCCCTCTGGTGGTGAAGATTAAATGTGTGTATGTGTACATGTTATCCACGTGTTATCCATGTGTACAGATACTAAACCTATAAAATCGGTTCCTCACAAGGATGTCTGTCTGGTCCCAACTGGCTCAGGGTTAGGTTAAAAGGTATACTTTGGCATAGTGTTAGAATTAGGGTTAATGTTAGGTTTAAACATTACCAGTTAGGGATAGACATTAAGGCTTGGGTTGGGTTAAGTTTACGGTAAGGCTTAGGTTTAGAGAATATGATTTCCCTACAAGGATTGGAAGGATACATTTCTGCGTGTGGTTGTATGTGTACTGTATGGGTGTGTGTGTGTGCACCTTTAAAGCGATCACCTATTTATTTTATGAACAAAATTATAAATGCACTGTACATTCACAACATGATTCCCAATATGGGTTTTACATTTAAATTTAAGAAATGCAAGTACTGAGACATGCATGGACAAAATAGTGTAGGCAATCTGTACAAAGTCAGAAGGAATTACATCTCTATTGGTCAACAATATTGAATTTGCTCTGTAAATGACTTGTGATTATTTGCTTAGTTAGCATCCCAAGATCAATTTATCTTGTCACCACTGTGGTTTATAGGAAACCTAGCCTATAGCAGACAGAGAAACCAAACACAGACGCACATATACACAAACACACAGACACAAACACATATAGTTGGCATTAACCTCCTCATGGCATACTAACATGACTGCGAAATGACACGCATGCGCGAGCGCACACACCTCAATGAAGGAAGGGTATCCCGCCAGCCTGTGAGCATGAAGCAACATGTCATGTGTTGGCATTAGGGTCCATTTTGGGTTGGGGGGTGTCACCGCAATCTGATAACACGTTTTCCAGTGTTGACTGAAGGGGAAATCCCCGTTTTTTTTCAGTCAAACCCTCCCAAGTTCTCTCTTCTCTATTTCTCTACTGGGGGGAGGTGAGGCACAGTGACTTAAATGGATAGTTAATAGTCTTTAATCGTCCCTATCTCTTTCGATGCCTTTTTATTATGTACTTTCCATGATTTGGATGCAACTTTCAATTACGAAATTCCACGCTGTATGTCCGTCCTGTTACAACACATTCATAAAAGAAACAGATGTTGTTGGAGTTATTAATTTTGAAAGATGATGACTCCGCGCTTCTATGCACTGCATGAAAAGGGGAAAGGAAAGCACAGGCCAGTCAGGGAGAAAAATAACTATATGACTAACTATAGAATAAAGAGACTAAATTATATTGCATCATATCATCATATAATTTTGATACTGGTTGTAATGGCATGCAGTATGTTTATGTCATCATGACTGCATGGGGAGATTTCTTGTTAATCAAATTTATAGACAGGTTAAATTTACAGGTATTTCCTGGATTTGCTGGTATTTTATTGTCACATTGTGTGTAACCCCACCTCGTTTTCACTGCAACTTCACACCCCCTGCACTGATTGCGATACCTGCGAGTCCTACAAACAGAGGTAAAGTTGGTTTTATAGTCAGAGATTCAACGGACATTCAACAGACATTCAACAGAGATTCAACAGACATTCGAAGCAAACATTTAAACGTTAAAAACTAAATGCTTTCCTCACTGATAACTATGACTGACTTATCAAAATATTCTATATTAGGTTGGATAACCTATTAGGTTGGATAGATTTTATGCACATTCTGTAACATTGAAAAACGCTATTATATCGTAATAACTTTTTCAATTTGTTACATAGAAACTTCATTTCCAGTTCAAAATATTCTCCAGTAGGCTGGACATCTTTTACAACCTTTAAATTGATCAAAAAAGTACACTTAGATTTTCAAAAAATTTTCAAACTTTGAAAATTACTGTTATATTGCAATAACTTTTTCAAAAATTATCATAGAAACTTCATTTTAAAAGTTGTAAAAAAAGGTCAGCCTACTGGAGTATATTTTGAACTTCGATTGAAGTTTCTCTGAAAGTTTTGAAAAAGGTTATTGCAAAAGAACTGCGTTTTTCAAAGTTTGCGAAATTTTGAAGATTCTAATTGTGATTTCAGCATCGAATTAAAGATTGTAAAAGTTGTCCACCCTAGGGTAGAATATTATGAACTTGGAATGAAGTTTCTATGATACTTTTTGAAAAAGTTATTACGATATAACAGTAATTTTCAAAGTTTGAAAATGTGTTGAAATTCTAAGTGTATTTTTCGATCAATTTAAAGGTTGTAAAAGATGTCCAGCCTACTGGAGAATATTTTGAATTTGGAATGAAGTTTCTATGAACATTTTTGAAAAAGTTATTGCATAAAAACTGTGTTTTTCAAAGTTTGCGAAATTTTGAAGATTCTAATTGTGATTTCAGGATCGAATGAAAGTTTGTAAAAGTTGTCCACCCTAGGGTAGAATATTGTGAACTTGGAATGAAGTTTCTATGATACTTTTTGAAAAAGTTATTGCGATATAACAGTAATTTTTAAAGTTTGAAAATGTGTTGAAAATCTAAGTGTACTTTTTTGATGAATGAATGAACTTTTTGAAAAAGTTATTGCAAAAAAATGTTTTTCAAAGTTTGAAACTGTGTTTAAAATATGAGCGTACTATTTTCGATTAAATTAAAAGATGTGAAATTAAAAGATGTTGTAAAAGATGTGCAGCCTTCTGCAGAATATTTAGAACTTGGAAATAAGTTTCTATGATAATATTTTAAAAAGTTATTGCGATTAAACTGTATTTTTCAAAGTTTGAAAATGTGTATAAAAATTCCGTGTACCCTTTGTATCTAATTAAAGGTTGTAAAAGTTGTGCAGCCTACTGGAGAATATATATAACTTAGAATGAAGTTTCTATGATACTTTTTGAAAAGGTTATTGCGATATAATAGCGTTTTTCCATGTTAGAGAACGTGCATAAAATCTGTGTTTGATTGTTTGATCAAATAAAGGCTTGAGAAAGTTATCCAACCTAATATAGAATATTTTGATAAGTCAGTAATAGTTATCAGTGAAGAATGCAATTAGTTTTTAACGTTTAAATGCTTGCTTCGAATGTCTGTTGAATCTCTGTTGAATCTCTGAATATAAAACGAACTTTACCACGGTGTCTTACAAATCTCTTCGGAAACCGAAAGTATGCCCTCTCCCACTTCTTTCTTTCATTTTCATTTTTAAGACGGTCCGATAATGCGTTATGAACTTTTTTGGGTGCATTTTCTTTTTTTATTTGACCGTTTCCTTTCAATTAACAAGAACAATATTACGTAGCCTTACTTTCGTCATACTTATTTTCGTTACATTTGTGTTCCAAGCTTTATGTCCATGCATTTGTTTATTTTACACGTGCAAACTGCGATCTGTTCGTGAATAGGCCGAACAAAATTAACTTTAAAGTTTTGTTGGGAGTAGGATGTTTGTTTAATGTGTTTTTTCAAGATGGACGAGGCAGTCAAGAACATGCGTCTGAGAGAGTGGATGATAGCGCAGATAGACAGCAGAAGTTACGCTGGACTCACCTGGGAGAACGAGGACAAAACTATGTTCAGGATCCCATGGAAACACGCGGCAAAACAAGACTATATTCTAAACGAAGATGCAGCACTATTCAAGGTTCAAATGTTTATATCTTTCGTCCATTATATTCTACAGAAATTGTAATACATCATGAAAGAAAACATAGCTGGTGTTTTGTGGCAATGTATCTATGTATCGTTTACGTAGAAATATAGTGATTTCGGCCAATTCAACGTAGCCTAATATTAAGGACAATACGACATTTAATAGATTTTTAGTCATTCATGCATTGCTTTGAATGTCCATGTGGACATTGTATATGCTTTCACTGTTCATTAGTCACCAAATCAGTATTTTGTATGTGGCAACATGGACCCAATCTTTATTTATGTTGTGTGTGGGTGTGTGTCTGTATGTATGTATGTGTGTGTGAAAAACATTAATGTGTATCAGGCCTGGGCGGTGTATAAAGGGAAGTATCGGGAGGGAAGCGACAAGGCAGACCCCACCACTTGGAAGACGCGTCTCCGCTGTGCCTTGAACAAGAGCACCGACTTCGAGGAGGTCCCAGAGCGTAGCCAGCTGGACATCTCAGAGCCCTACAAAGTCTATCGCATCCAGGCTGAGACGGAGACAGTCCGAGACTCAGGTACTGACAGAACGTTAGAGTTCTCTCCTCTGTCCTGGCAATCCAGAGAGCTCAGAGCCCATTATGTGTTTAAAGTGTGACAGTTTACCCTCCACACGTCTCCCTTTAGAATCACCTCGGACGGAGAGTAAGGTGATCGTTCGGGCCAGCCACCCAGTCGCTCCGCAGACGAACACCCACAATCCACAGGTAACTCATCAGATTGGCATACAGTGCTGAACAGCCTAACGGGTGCATAGCTGCTGCCACCTAGAGGACAACGTTGGCGCTGACTACGTAGCATCACGTATCCACATTGGCGGTGAACATCCCAAGCACGTCCGGTGATTTGCCATGAATTTGTGTCTCCTCAGTTCGGCTGCCGTAGGGAATCGGAGGCCAGGGAGGCAGGAGTCCACGCTGGTGGTAGGTGTCACCGGCCAGGTACTTGTGACCGGTGGCTGAATAACTGTACAGTGCCGATTCATGTATTGTGTGTGTTCTCTCCCATCCAGAGGGCGTGGTGGGGGATCACGTTTATTATTGGGCCAGCACAGGTAGTCCTCAGAGGGCCAGCCCAGTTCCCCTCTCCCTAGTCGGCCCTATGACCTTGATTTCTGGTAAGAAAATGGGAGGGCTTTGGATGTGTTGGTTATTTGGGGGTTAATTCTGGACTGATGCATTTATTTTTGGATGTTTGTGAATCTGTGTGTGTGTGTGTGTGCACGTGTGTGTGTCCGTTTGTGTCCAGACTTGTCCGTTCGGGTGTGTCTGTTCTACCAGGGCCAGCTGGTTGTGGACGTGACCACCAGCACCCCAGATGGCTGTTTCATCCTGCACGGTCATGTACCCGTCGGGAACGAAAGGATTTATGGCCCCTGCTCGGCCCAGCAGGTCTTCTTCCCGCCGCCGGGGGTTGTCCCCCTGCCCCCCGGCATCGCTGACGCAATGGGCCGCTTGCTTGGCCACCTGGAGAGGGGTGTCCTGGTGTGGGTGGCTCCCGATGGGGTGTTTATCAAGCGGTTCTGCCAGGGCAGGGTGTACTGGAAAGGACCTTTGGCCCGGCACACGGACAGGCCCAACAAGCTGGAAAGAGAAAAGACCTGCAAGCTGCTGGACATGCCCGTGTTCTTGAAAGGTACGGGGTGGGCTTTCGCATGGCTTTGGTCGAGCAAACGTGTGCGATGTGGCGTTGAACCTAATGCCCTGACCTACATCCCTCCCCTAATTTTTTCACAGAGCTCCAGGACTACCTCCAGGGGACAGGACCCAAGCCTCGATATGAGATCGACCTCTGCTTCGGGGAGGAGTTTCCGGATGCCAGCCAACCGAAAAGCAGGAAGCTGATCATTGCACAGGTGGCTAATGGTTTTGGAGTCGGGGGTCAGTGTGGATCAGGAAATGCATCAGCAATTGAAGCAACTTACAGTTAGTGCTTTTGTCTTATGGTGGTTAGCTGAGACAACCATAGCAGGTGTGAAAGTAAGCTGGCACAGTTTGGTATGGTGTCCTGGCAAAAATAGTGTTGGTATGCCACACCAGGAAAATGTGAGCCTATAACAATGACTTAAATAAAACGCAGAGAAAACTATAGGCAGACCAGCCCATTGTTTATCATGACTACATTATCAGCTTTTTTGAAAATTTGCAAGTTGGCTTCAAATGGGCAGCCGTGGCTGCAAAATGCACAAAAAAACAAACGAAACATAGCTATACGGTGCTAATGACAGTCGTCCTGTCATGAAATTACACTTTGACTTTTTTTTTAACAGCTTTTTTTAACAGCTGGCCCTTTCCATACTCATACATTTCAGGTTTTTGAACGCTGAAATGATTCTGAGACCGGATAAACGTGTGTGGGTAGTGATACGGTGGATAAACGTGTGGGTAGTGACACGGTGGGTAAACTTGTGTGGGTAGTGACACGGTGGATTAACGTGTGTGGGTAGTGACACGGTGGATAAACGTGTGTGGGTAGTGACATGGCGGATAAACGTGTGTGGGTAGTGACACGGTGGATAAACGTGTGTGGGTAGTGACACGGTGGATAAACGTGTGTGGGTAGTGACACGGTGGATAAACGTATGTGGGTAGTGACATGG
>JACXGI010019639.1:0-11903 GCA_016801175.1 Esox masquinongy
CCCTACTCTCACTTTCTCCCCCCTACTCTCACTTTCTCCCCCCTACTCTCACTTTCTCCCCCCTACTCTCACTTTCGCATTTGGTCATCCGGCTCTGTTACTCCACCCCCTTTCTCTCTCAATCCAAATCTCTTGTTTTCTCCTTTCCAATCAGTCAGGGGTCAGGGAGAAGGAGGTTCAGTTGGGGGGACAGTGGAGGGATAGGGGAGACAGCGTAATCAGTATTGGGCCAGCCGAGAGATTACCCTAAACCCTGATTATAAAGAGAATGGATGGAGGGGTGGGAGGGACAAAGGGAGGACGGCTGGGGAGGGGTTGAGGGAGTTGGCATGATTGGACAATTTGTCAGGATTATGAGAAAAAAGTTGAGACATGATTGCCATGGCAACACTGAGAAGGGCTGGCTGTGAGGTGATGAAGATAAAAAACAATAATGAATTACAGGTTGGAGACAAAACCGTGGCAGTGCATTAGTCCTGCTAGACAGCAGCTATGCCTGCTGTCTCAACTGAGTATTGTCATGTCAAACAACAATGTACAGGCAGTCCCCGGTGAACACGCAAAGTGCTGGAGTTTACAATACGACTTTTGCATTATATTCTTGTAGATAACTCATTGGAAATGAATGTAATATAAACTTGTCCAGATAGAGGATCACCTAGGAGCCATTTTATTCATAACAGCATCAACAGCCTTCAGTCTACAAAATCACATAGGCTAACAGGACAAAGGACGCATTGAGGCAAAAACTCTACTGAGCGTCAGGGTCACAAAGTAAACAGCGGACAACAGTTGCGTCCATTCATGACCGTGATAAAGCGTTTTAACCGTTACTTATTACCGACCAGGGATAAGCCTCATCCGGACTGCGGCGCGGGCGCTTTAAGCCAGGAACGAGTCACTGGGGTTGGTACATAACGGAGGAAATACGGGTGCTGCGCGTGAGCGGTGGGGAGAAAGCTGAAACTCACGAACTGAAACGCACACCCACGGCTAGGGAGGCGCGCTCAAACCCACTAAGGACGAGAGACCACTGTTATCCGCAAGGACGGAGTCACCCGTTTTTACCGGATATCCCGGGACACACTCCACACAGGTAAACACAGCCAAGCGTTTTTTGTTAATAATTGTTTATTCGTTTAATGTTTTCCTGCAGCAGTAGTTGATAATAGTTGTTTTGTTCTCCGCAAACACAGATATAGAAGAATGCAGTGAAGTTTAAGTTTATGCGCTAGACAGGAATAAAAGTCGTGTCTCTTACTGAAGTAATATTCACTCAGGACGATTGAGAAACATGGGAGAGGCAGAGACACGAAATGATCGTGTCAAGTATTTTAGTTATAACCCTCCTGTACGGATGATCAGTGGATTGTTGGTTCTAGTACAAATCAGGGAAAGTGTTATTATGTAACTCTATGATGACCAGCGAGTTAGTAGTGGTGCGTTGCGGTAGATGCACCTGAATTCATTCAATCCCGCCTTAACGTTTACACATTGTCTTCATTTACATAGCCAGTGCACTCACCGTTATCATTCCGAAATTATACATTCTGTGTAGATATAGTGCCTTGCAAAAGTACTTCTGACCATGTCACGCTCTGGCATAGAGGCAGGACACAGACGCAGAGGTTTTCAAGGAAACCGTGGTTTTACTAAACAGATTTACCAAAAACACAGTCGCCGACATGAAACACACAAAATCACCAACAAGAAACACTGGGACAGGAGTAACTTAAATAGGGACACAACGAGGGGGCAAACACAGGTGTGAACGATAATACAAAAGGACAAGCTACGTTTGAATTCAAAGGACAAAAACCAAACAGAACAGGCCACGTTCAAAAGGAAAGGCAAAACCCAATCAGAACAAAAACAGAACCTAACAGACATTTTACATTACGAATTATATAGTTGACTTTGAAATGTCTTTCTGTATTTTATTTTAAAACACTCAAACCTAAACTCAATAAGTGTTAGGGTGACAGGGTTTTATGTAGGGAAATATTGGGTGGTAGGCAGTAACAGTATTTTACCTGCTGACTGGCATCCCAATGTGTCATTGAGTAACAAGTTGTGGGGAAATTCTGCCCTCCAAAAATCATTGCATAGCTCTTGTTTATTCTAAAAAGTGATCTATTCTGTATGTAGTGTTTATTCTGAATAGTGTTTACTCTGAATAGAGTTTGGCTCTTCTGGTTTATTTAAATCCCTGATTCCAGCAGCAGTGTTTTGTTGGTGTTAATTACTGTAGTTGGGTGTTACCTAATGTATATGGGTGTTATCTACTGTAGTTGGGTGTTAACTACTGTATCTGAGTGTTAACTACTGTATCTGGGTGTTACCCACTGTAGTTCGGTGTTAAATACTTTAGTTGGGTGTTGATTCCTGTACCTGGATGTTAACTACTGTAGTTGGGTGTTAGCTACTGTATCTGGATGTTAATTACTGTATCTTGATGTTAATTACTGTATCTGGATGTTAATTACTGTATCTGGATGTTAACTACAGTATTTCAAAGTCTTTTTATTGTCAAATGCTTAAAACAACATAGTGTCATTCTGAGCAGTGAAATACTTGACATGGCACGCGACATCTACGCAGTAGAATTAAGTAAAATATAAAGCAAAAAACAGAAGAAAAATATACATAACAATGTTAACTAACAGCAATTCCAAAGAGTGTAGACAAGGGGTATATGGACAATATGAAAGAAATATTAAATATTATAAATATAAATACAGGTGTAATAGTCCCTATGAATGGTACATTCAAATATGCTAATGTTCATTGAATGTACATAGAAAGACATCAGAGCATTTGAAGTGTTACAGTACACCCTACTGTATTTGGGTGTTAACTACTGTATCTCAAAGTCAAAGTCTTTTAATTTATCAAATGCACAGAATAACAGAGCAACAATGACATTCTTGTTACATGGACATTCTTGTGACAAGAATGGTGTTAACTACTGTTGTTGGGTGTTATAAATGATTATTTATAGAGATGCTATTGTACTGCTGGCTTGAATGTGGCCTCCTAGTATATGTGTGGTAACTCTCTGGTGTGTTTACAGGTGTAACGATGAGTACGATAAAGTACAGAGGTAGAGGAGTAGGAGAAAGAGGAGAAGGAGAAAGAGGAGGAGAAGGAGAAAGAGGAGAAAGAGAAAGGCGAGGAAGAGGCAATCTCAGGTAAAATACTGTCACATATCTCTATTCTGCACTCAGTGTTTCCCGTTCAGTATTCTTCCTTCACGTCCCCCAACAAGGAGAGGGGAATGGGAGAGGTTGTATCTCTGAGTGTGGGAACACGACTTTTTCCTCAGAATTGTTACATGTGGATCCGTAACCCTCATCCCTCTGTAAGGAGTTCATCTCCCCTATGGGCAGACTGACTACATGAACACTAATGGTACCAGAAGTCCCCTTTTCGCAGGAGTAAACATGAATTTCTGAAAGGGGAGGCAACCCATTGACAGAGGGAGCCAATACTTTGTGCAGGTTTTGATCTACAATCTTAAAACATGGACATAGAACTTAATCAAGAATCTGACCAATGTTGCAAGATTTTAGTTCAAGGTCAACCAATATTAGCAAACAGCTTAAAGATAAAATCCCTTGTGAATGGAACCTTTCAACTGCAGAATGTTAAGACATTTAGAGTTCTGGAACAATACCCTACGTAACCAACCCTCCTTTTAACCTACGTGATTTCAGATGTGTGTGTGTGAGCCTGTTGCTAAATGGAGATTGTGTGTATGTGAGACTGTGATGTGGTGTTGATTCACAGCAGGTTGTTGTTTCAGGTGGAGCCTCAATGGTGAAAAAACACCATTGCAATGCTATTATGCCCTTACTGATCAGGGGGAAAAAGTGTGAGCAAATACGGTCACCTTCAGTGCCTTCATGAAGACCCAATACGACATAAATGGGGTTGTCCTACTCCAGTGAGGTGTCTGCTAATTTAAAGTCCATTAAAACTCGCCGTGTTACTTGGTGTTATGGTGATAATGTCAGTTGAACAAGTTGTGTGTTTCTAGGTCTAGTGAGATATTTTACTCTTTGTCCCTAAGCTTTGTGCTGTATCCAGAATAAATACAGGAAAATGGGTTGTTTAATAGGCTTAGACATTTGCCCATTGCAGATTTAAATACATGACCTTTCACCTGATTGACTGCATAACGTATCTAAAGAGAACACCCCCCCCCACACACACACACAGCCACACGCACATACACCCACAAACACCCTTTCACGTGGTTCTCCCCTGCTTTGGATTATTTTCTTAATGTCACAATTTCTCTCCATCACAAGGCCCTCCTTCACACATTCACTCCGACACTTTCGTCTGCGTTCTCAAAACGTTGTCGCTCTCAGTCCGTCGCTGCCAAGCTGCTCCGTTAAGCCAACCAGAACCTTCGAGGGCATCGAGTGGAAGACAAGCCAGACTGGATCATCTCTGAAGATCACCACTCTTATCTTGGACTTCCCTGAGTTTACTGTCAGGAAGAATCCACTTGGAAGCCAATCAACAAGAATCAGAATCCACTAGCAAGTCAATCAACAGCAAGCAGTGTCCCAGACCGAGTTCTTAGAGGGTTCTCTGTGAGTTGATGATCCAAAGGGGAGATTGGGCTCTTAACAGCACCAACATTTTTGATTGGGTACATTTGCTATTCAAGGTGCAGCCTGAACAAGACCGTTGGTTTTCATTGGATATTTCTGCTATTATCCACAACATGGACTCCACTAACGGTGGGCCATAAACATTACCTTGACTACTGTTGGATACCTCTGTTACTGAACAGGGACCAATCTGTGAGATAAAGAGACTTAGCCAGTCAATTAGTTGAATCCAGGTATGTCTGAGTCATTGAAGATGGGGATGGATTTGCAGTGTGTGTCTGACGGGGTTGGGGATCGTGTGAGGTCAGACAGCACGTCCAGCACAGCCTCCCAGGGGTCAAAGGGCAGGCTGTTGCTCCGACAACACCTGTCACAACTGCTAACCTGCGTAGAAGACTTGAGCTCTGATGATGAGGCTAACGAGGAAGTTTCCCGCACGCTAGACGAAGCCTTCCAGCTCTGTGGACGCATCAGCCCTCGAGACACCCTCAGGTTGACACAAACACGCAAACACATACACACACATTTACTACATACACACACATATACGCACAAATAGTACATACACACATTGTACATAGACACAGACGCTACTGTTCAAAAGTTTGGGGTTACTTATAAATGTCCTTGTTTTCGAAAGCAAAGCACATTTTTGTCCATTAAAATAACATCAAATTGCAAAAGGGTTTTCTAATGATCAGTTTGCCTTTTAAAGTGATTAACTTGGATTAGCAAACACAATGTGCCATTGGAACACAGGACTGATGGTTACTGATAATGGGCTTCTGTATGCCAATGTAGATATTCCATAAAAAATCAGCCGTTTCCAGCTACAATAGTCATTTACAGCATTAACAATGTCTACACTACATTTCTGATCAGTTTGATGTTATCTTAATGGACAAAAAATATGATTTTCTTTCAAAAACAAGGACATTTCTAAGTGACCCCAAACTTTTGAACTGTGGTGTATATGCGTACTAACACAACATTCTATCTAGATCCCCTGGTTCTAAGTTTCAAGGTTTGCTTGGTTCTAAAGTCAAGATGGATGGGTTAACTGTTATGGATATGGTAGGGTTGTAATACTGGTTTCGATTCTGTAACTTTATTATGAGGATGGGTTTTAAGTAATTATATGGCCAGATTCTAAGTATGTATTCTAATACTGGGTTCTCACAGATCCTAAGGCTTATTCTAAGACTGAGTTGTAAGTCTGCGTTCTAATGCTGTCTTCTAACAAGGGCAGTTAAGTCTGCGTTCTAATGCTGTCTTCTAACGAGGGCAGTTAAATCTGCGTTCTAAAAATGAGTTCTAAGGCAGTGTTTTAAAAAAAATGTTAAACTGCGTTCTAACATTAGTTCTAATTTCGGGTTCTATAGTATGTCATGGAAAAACGATATTGTCCTTTAATTCCTACTTCTTCCTGCTGTCTCTGCTAGGCTGCACATGGTCACATGGAATGTGGCCACAGCAGAGCCACCTGGTGATGTCACTTCGTTGCTGTATTTGGACGCCCAGCCCACCACAGACCTCTATGTGATTGGGTAAGGCAGTGTCTACTGGACAATGGTTGTGTAGTATAGAAGTCAATTGGTTGTTTAGTATAGAAGTCTTATTACAGTTTTTTCCCAATTGAATACACACTATTCTCTGAAGAATACCCCAATACCCCAAAACTGTTAACACAATGCCCATTATAAAATGTCAAAACCTTACACACACAGGGAAAACTTAATTTCTGGCCTAAAATCTATATACACAACTCTCAAAATCAAATAATCGGGTCAGAATCACACACACAGACATCATATCTGTTGCAAACAATAAGCATTAAGAAAACACTGCATGTAGAAAAATGTAACTCTCTCATTAAGGAATTCTTCTAACGTGCAGAAAACAAAGTTGCGTTAATGTGCGTTGTACAAAACAAATATTTTGTTTACCTGAAATAACATTCTTAAGCTGTCAGTGAATCAGTGTTGTTCATGCAAATTTAAACTCATCCTTCTGGGTAATTTTGTAACTTTTTGCCATATAATGCAACTCAAAAGTTAACGCTGACTTTTTTCACAAATCATTTTTTCACAAATCATTATTACTCATACACATGTATGTAGCAGTGTCATCAGTTTTATTTTTAGTAATATTTTTACACCAACCACGATCTATTCAACCATGGTCATGATGTCTGATCCACCCAGGTTTAATTTTACACATTACAAATGTCGCCCATGCGATGCAGGTATTACATAGCATTATGGTGGATGACAAACCTTGTGTGAAACATGGGATGTATATCAACCAGCATGTGCTATGGTTTGTACTAAAGACAGTTTTTATTTCATGGATTATTACAATGGGCAGATTTCATTTTAAAATTAGATTCAACTTTATTGTCATTGAACAATTGCAAGTACAGTACAATGAAACCAGAAGTGCAAATAGAAGAAGGCAGGAAATTTGCAAGTATTAAGTAAAGTGTATGTTACAAGTGGAATGTATAGATGAGCAATGAAAGCAAATACAGTGCAATTGGCAATTCTAAATGAGCAATGAAAGCAAATAGGGGAGGGCAGAAAATTATTAAGTATTAAGTATAATGTATGTACAAGTGGGAATTAATAGTTGTGTGATGAGGAAAATGCAAGTACAAATGGCAATTCTGACAGTGCAATCGAGCAAGTTGGATGTGTAAGGTAGTCTGGGCAACTGAAATGCAGGGATAGCAGCAGTGAGGTTCCCGAGGTGGACACGTACCTGTACAAGTGAACACTTCCTTATCAGACTTTGCAAAGCCGTGTCAGAGTCCAGTAGTACAAAGGGAGTAGTTAAGTTCCTTTTCCGGTTAAAATAATATGGGCTGAATCTCTCCAAATCGTAAGTTGCGACCCCTTCTTTATATCTTACACAAAAAAAGCATGATTAAGTAAAAACTCTTACAAATGAAATTCTATGGTTGTAGAAAGTCACACATCGCACAACTCCATGTTACACAACCATTGTAAAACATGAAAGGTTAATACCCAATTGTTATAAACCATCTGTCACACACACACAGTTGTTATAGCACTTACCGTAACATCAATTGCCTGGGAATTTAACATTCCCTACCACGGCGCTCTATTGTTAAACATCAAACACCTCGCTACTTATTGTAACATTGAATGTCTGGGGGGTATAAAGCCTGACCCCTGGAGCCTCATTTTTAAACATCTAACACATCAAAGCAACCATAAATTACAAACCTCACACACCCCCCCGCCATATTTCATCCCCCGGTGCATATGTCTTACAGAAGGATCCGCCCTAACACACGTCACACAGGAAGTCCCACCCACCTAACAGGAAGTCCCACCCCCCTGTCAAATCAAACTGGAAGTTCTGCCCACCTGGGTCATAAAACATCAAAGTGACAGAATAAACCCTATATTAACTACTTATGTACTGTATTTTATGTGTGTGTGTGTGTTTGTGTGTGTGCGTTTGTGGGTGTGTGTCAGTCTTCAGGAAGTGAATGCAGCTCCTCTGAAGTTCCTGTCAGACTTGCTGCTGGAAGACTCCTGGAGCCACCACTTCATGAACACACTGGCCCCCAGAGAATACATAAAGGTGTGACTTGGTGCGGTTTTCATGTGCGTGTCTGTGTTTGCTGTGTATAGTGGCTAGAGACACGGACTGCCATGTAGTCAACTGGGGTTCGATCCTCGCCATGAACCAAACAAAGTAGGCATTAGGATTTGCTCAGGATAGGCTAAACCTTGGCTGACTACAAGCTACAGTTGTGCTCATAAATTTGCATACCCTGGCAGAAATCGAGAAATTTTGGCATTGATTTTGAAAATATGACTGATCATGCAAAAAAAATGTATTTTATTTAAGGATAGTGATCATATGAAGCCATTTATTATCACATAGTTGTTTGGCTCCTTTTTAATCATAATTATAGTAGAAATCACCCAAATGGCCCTGATCAAAAGTTTACATACCCTTGAATGTTTGGCCTTGATACAGACACACAAGGTGACACACACAGGTGAAAATGGCAATTAAAGGTGAATTTCCCACACTTGTGGCTTTTTAAATTGCAATTAGTGTCTATGTATAAATAGTCAATGAGTTTGTTAGCTCTCATGTGGATGCACTGAGCAGGCTAGATACTGAGCCATGGGGAGCAGGAAAGAACTGTCAAAAGACCTGTGTAACAAGGTAATGGAACTTTATAAAGCTGGAAAAGGATATAAGAAGATATCCAAAGCCTTGCAAATGCCAGTCAGTACTGTTCAATCACTTATTAAGAAGTGGAAAATTTGGGGATCTCTTGATACCAAGCCAAGGTCAGGTAGACCAAGAAAGATTTCAGCTAAAACTATCAGAAGAATTGTTCAGGATAGAAAGAAAAACCCACAGGTAACCTCAGGAGAAATACAGGCTGCTTTGGAAAAAGATGGTGTGGTTGTTTCAAGGAGCACAATACGACGATACTTGAACAAAAATGAGCTGCATGGTTGAGTTGCCAGAAAGAATCCTTTTCTGTGCCAATGCCACAAAAAAGCCTGGTTACAATATGCCCGACAACACCTTGACATGCCTCACAGCTTCTGGCACACCGTAATTTGGAGTGACGAGAGCCAAAATAGAGCTTTATGGTCACAACCATAAGCGCTATGTTTGGAGCAGGGTCAACAAGGCCTATAGTGAACAGAATACCATCCCCACTATGAAGCATTGTGGTGGCTCACTGATGTTTTGGGGGGGTGTGAGCACTAAAGGCACGGGGAATCTTGTGAAAATTGATGGCAAGATGAATGCAGCATGTTATCAGAAAATACTGGCAGACAATTTGCATTCTTCTGCACGAAAGCTGCACATGGGACGCTCTTAGACTTTCCAGCACGACAATGACCCTAAGCACAAGGCCAAGTTGACGCTCCAGTGGTTACAGCAGAAAAAGTTGAAGGTTCTGGAGTGGCCATCACAATCTCCTGACCTTAATATCACCGAGCCACTCTGGGGAGATCTCAAACGTGCGGTTCATGCAAGACGACCAAAGACTTTGCATGACCTGGAGGCATTTTGCCAAAACGAATGGGCAGCTATACCACCTGCAAGAATTCGGGGTCTCATAGACAACTATTACAAAAGACTGCATGCTGTCATTGATGCCAAAGGGGGCAATACACAGTATTAAGAACTAAGGGTATGCAGATTTTTGAACAGGGGTCAGTTCATTTTTTCTTTGTTGTCATGTTTTGTTTTATGATTGTGCCATTCTGTTATGGCCTACAGTTGAATGTGAATTCCATAAGAAATAAAAGACGTGTTTTGCCTGCTCACTCATGTTTTCTTTACAAATGGTACATATATTACCAATTCTCCAAGGGTATGCAAACTTTTGAGCACAACTGTACATTATGGTAAGCCTAAAGTAAAACTGTTCACGGTTATATTGCGATGGACGAACTGCACCGACAAGGACCACTTAGGTTTACAGATCGAACTCCAGCCTCAGTTGTTGTGTATGTGATCATCATGCGCGCAAAGGTGGGTGCGCATAACCAGATTAGTGACCGATGAAGCGCTAGTTTAATTTTCTCTGGTTTTGGTTGGTTTGATGGCTGGTAAAAACAGAGTATATCTACGATAATATTAGTCGACCCATATAAAATGTGATTTAGTTTCGACTCATCTTTCTCAAAACAATGATAGGCAATAGGTCTACCTGGTGTTATATCTTTTTCAAGTTGCGTGTTTCAAGGTTTATTTGTCAAATGCACCGAACAGTGCCAGGAAGAGTTGCACCGAACAAATCAGACAGGAATTGTTTAGAAGATTAGGCAACTATTTGTTAGATAGCTGTAACATGGTGCTGCCTTCTAGATAAAACATGGAATTTATCACGATATTTGAGGAGAAAAGGTGTGTTGGGAAGCACTCTACCAAAGGATGATGCTTTGTATTTGACGCAGCCACCTCAACTCCGTCCGTACAGGTAGGCCATGTGATTCTGCTTGCTTTGCATCTCAGAAAATTGCGTTCATTGGTGATCATTGGCTGCTGACATTGAATTTAAGCTAAGAGTGTAGGTGTATGATCACAGTTTATTTCTTTTATTTGCGTTTTGAAAATCCATCTCTGTTGGCCCTAATAATCGCAGGTTACCTTCGCGCAGGTAAAACTTATTTGTTTGCGGGTGTTTACGATTGTGAACGTGCATTCGCGTGCCTGGGCTTTCTGCAACGTTTTGACAATGTTGGTGTTTGTGGAGCAAAACATCAGACTACTGCAGATTTAGTGTAAGCGTGAAAAGCCACGGATATCTTGATTTTTATATACGATAATGTCAATACCCTTTTCCAGAAATTGCCATTTATTTTTCAACAATGTTTTGAAGCAATTAAAAACATGAATAAAACACAAATAACAGAATAGGCTAACACATCCTTAGATTTTGGGTTATGTTTAGATAAAAAGCCTTCTGGATTCTGGAGGATCAAGAGTTACTGGATTAATTGGAATGACAGACCTTGAGCGTGTAATGTAGAGATGTAGTCCAATCATATTGAAGTAGAAAGCAATGGTTTAGAAACCCTTTCCAAAGGCGCTGTACATAACCCATATGGTAAAATGCTATGTATGTTAGACTATCTAAAGTCTAACATTGATTGATCTGCAAAAGGTGTTCAATTGGTTATAGGCTATTCCTATTTATTTTGTAATGCCTCTTAATATGAAAGTAATCTAGAAGTAATTCAAAGTAATCAGATTACGGTACTGAGTTTAGGTAATCAAAAAGTTATTATACTGATTACAAATGTGGACAGGTAACTTGTAGCTGTAACAGATTACATTTTAAAAGTAACCTACCTAACCCTTATCATGACTAGTGAGGACATTCTGTATAGTATAATAACCCATGGTAAATCATGACTAGTGAGGACATTCTGTATAGTATAATAACCCATGATGATCATGACTAGTGAGGACATTGTGTATAGTATAATAACCCATGGTAAATCATGACTAGTGAGGACATTCTGTATAGTATAATAACCCATGGTAAATCATGACAAGTGAAGACATTCTGTATAGTATAATAACCCATGATGATCATATCTAGTGAGGACATTGTGCATAGTATAATAACCCATGGTAAATCATGACTAGTGAGGACATTCTGTATAGTATAATAACCCATGGTAAATCATGACTAGTGAGGACATTCTGTATAGTATAATAACCCATGGTAAATCATGACTAGTGAGGACATTCTGTATA
>JACXGI010019641.1:0-11864 GCA_016801175.1 Esox masquinongy
GTTGCCCGGCCGCTCGTGCGTCCTTCTGTTGCCCGGCCGCTCGTGCGTCCTTCTGTTGCCCGGCCGCTCGTGCGTCCTTCTGTTGCCCGGCCGCTCGTGCGTCCTTCTGTTGCCCGGCCGCTCGTGCGTCCTTCTGTTGCCCGGCCGCTCGTGCGTCCTTCTGTTGCCCGGCCGCTCGTGCGTCCTTCTGTTGCCCGGCTGATGGCAGAAAGGTGTTATATAAATCCAATTAATTATTATTGATACTAGATTTTAAATATTTTAGACTGCCAACATTTTTGGGGAAAAAAAGTTCTTTAAGTGTTGGCTTATTACACAGACGAACTTGGTCAGGCATTGGCTCACAACTGGATGGACTCAGGCTCATCTAATGACTATCCAACCAACGTTTTGTTTATTGCCTTGACGTCGATTTATACAGCGGATCACACCCGAGGATTTCATTCTGCAGTGCTTCATATCTCCGGTTGTTATGGTTCTTCCTCCCTCTGTCTCTCTCTCTGTCTCCCTTTTTTGCCGCTCAATTTTGCAGAATGCAAGGAATGAAAAAGAGAGGGTTGCTGGTGGGGGGGGGGCGATAGAGAGAGATTGATGAGGCAGAAAGAGCATTAGTAATTACTCCGTATCCATTCCCCCATGCCAGATTGGCAGAGGGCTAATATCACACAGACCCCGGGACCTGACGGACAGCAGCCCCGCCCCCCTCCCAACCCCCAACACAAGCCCTCCGACCGGGGAGGGACGGGCGCCCCGCCACCCCAGGCTTGGTTGAGCCTTAATGCTGTGTGGGCTGTCGACGGTGTGGTTATCGGACCCCCCCACCTCCCCGTGTCATTTTATTCCCCCGGGAACCAAAGGCTCTTGCTACTGCGCTTCGAGGACAACATCTGGCTCATCAGGAGGAAACACAAGGTGGTGCACTGTTGAGGGAGAAGGGATCCGATTGGGACGTGTCACTGAGGTGTTTCAAGCTACATCGCTGGCCGGCAGCCTGTCGAGTTGAACTGGAGCACGTTTCGACCAGCGCTTGGTTGGTCGCTGCCTGCTGTCAGTAATTTGAGGTCCGGTCCTCTATTTGAGGTGGAACCAAGGAGCAGGCCCATTGTCTGGTTAGGTGTGAAGCTGAATGGTAATGCAGGAGTGGTCATGACGTTTCTATTAACAGATGGGTGGTATGGGGAGCAAAGCCTGTAGTCCAGTGGTCTTAATCTATACTTCCCCTTCCCTCTCTCCCTCTCTTTCTCTCTCTCCCTGTCTCTCTTGCTCCCCCCTTCTTCCCTCTCTATATCTTTCGTTTGCTCTTTCCTTTCTCTCCCTGCCTCTCTCCCTCCCTTCCCCTCGGTCTGTGGGGGTAGTGCCTTGTTGTGCAGGCAGCCTTCGCCCAGCTCCTTAATTAAAGATATGTAAAGTGGTCTCAGCTGGATGGCATTAGGGCAGTGGGGAGGTGGCGGGCGGTTGGAGTGTCACAGCTCCCTGCGCCCTAATCCCTACTAATTAAGGCTTGATTACAATTGATGGGAGGGAGCCTTCATGCCTGGGCCAGATCTGTTTGTGCTGTCTGGCAGACGATGACCCGAGGAGTTGTCGAGACGGCACAAACAGATCCCGGACCAGGCTAGACGCCTGAAAATCACCCCTCAATATAGTTTTTTTTTGGGGGGGGTTTCTCCACTATTTCCGGATATCCCAACTGTGATGAAGAACCTGCTTTATTGCAGCAACTCCCATCAGAGTTCAGTCCCCAGGGCTAATCTGAGCAGGATTGGTTATCACCTCAGGATTAGTCTGTTCTGGGTTACTGCAGATATTGTCAGTCTGTTCTGGGTTACTGCAGATATTGTCAGCCTGTTGAGTTTCTGGTCCTGGTTTCCACAGAGGGATCTAAGAGGGGTGACCGTCCAGAAGGAGGCGTTCCAGATCGTGCTGAATATGCTTTGTGCTTGGCAGTGTGAACAACATGCACACACACACTGAAGTACATGCACAACCGACTTAAGCAGCTCTATAGCTCAATGCGGGTCATCTTTGCTGTATGGGTAACTAATTAGAGATTGAACCGATATGTGATGGTCACCAGGACATCTGTACCCCTGCTGAGATTTAGGACAAGTTAGGTTATTAATCTTAATGAGACTAGCCTGGAAAAGTAAATGTTTAATTACCGCGTAGTACTATTTATACAGTCACCGAATCTGTGTATTGGATTACAGACTTAGTGCAAGTGTGTGTATAGAGACTTACATAGGCACGCGCAGTGTGTGGAACTTGATACAGTTCCACACACTGTCATGTAGGCCTAGATTCTCCAGCTCTCTTCCCGGTACCTCCTGACTGTCACGGTGCTCGTTGGCTCGTTATATATGGCCGCTGCTCTTCTGATCTATCACTTAATTGCCACCTCATTTGCATAACAGTGCAAATTAACGACCTCTCAAATGAGCTTTCATTTTTCACAAAGTCTTTAGGAGCTCCTTAAGAGCCAGCGCTAACGAGCTCTGGCGAGCGGTCTGCTGGGCTACTGAGGGACAGATATAGGAGGAGACGGTGGGATAGAGCGAACGACATGAAGATGAACACTAGGACAGCAGAAAGAAGGGAGGTATCGGAGAGTTAAATTGAGAGGAGAGCGGGAGAACTGACTGAGAAAGGAAACACTTCTTCCCCAACTCCGCCCCTCCTTGCCCAACTCCGCCCCTCCTTGCCCAACTCCGCCCCTCCTTGCCCAACTCCACCCCTCCTTGCCCAACTCCACCCCTCCTTGCCCAACTTAGCTGAGGTGTTCTACAGCTGGTGTCATACTTACCTGGTAAAATACCAGTAACGAAATAGAAAGCCCCTGGGGTGTGAAGGTCCCTGCGCTTCCTGAGGGGGACCAGACTTCAGCAACACTGGGACATCTGGGGGTCCCGAAGGACAGGATTGAGAAGCGCAGTGCTAAAAGGCAGATCTGTCTGATGGCTTCCAATTATGACATGGTGCAAAACACCTGCACCTGTCTGTATGTGTGTGCAGTCAGTAGGCCTAGACCTGGTTGGATTGGTGTACTTATGGGCTGGAGCATCTGCACCGTATTACATGCCACAGACCTCCCAACCTTTACACATTTTGTGTAGCATGTACACAATTTAATGTCAAATTACGCTGCTCCAAAAAACTACTATTGAATACGCAAAAGTGTGTGCGTGTGCGTGCGTTCGCCTATTCACACTCCTAATTACTTACCAATTTTGACTCACTAGATTCAGGAAGGAATGAAACACACTGCTTGTGTGTGAGGGTGAATGCGCGTGTGTGTGTTTGTCACAGGCTCTCTGTAAAAAGGGCCAACAACATGCAATGCTGCTTGTTTAGCCTGAGCTGCTTAAAAGCTGGGCCACATGGATTCACAGATTAACTCTCCAAAACATACCCTCAGCTAACTGCTCCTCCAAAACCTACCCTCAGCTAACTGCCCCTCCAAAACCTACCCTCAGCTATCTGCCCCCTCCCTTATTTCCGTAACAAGAGAGAGAATAAAACGCTAGATAGACTTATCTTAGTAATCATTTCCATAGCGTTTGAATTTACACTGGCATGTTTGAGACATACTACGCAGGATTGTGCACTTCAGTCGAGAGAAAATGGAGTGATATTTGTGCCCACTACACAGGAACTTTGTATAGTTCCAACACAATTGCCTTCACATTTGCGAACCTTCGGGGGGGCTCTACTGAAAATGTGGCGCATGCTACCTTGGAAAGTGGTGTCTCGAGCTATCGATATCGTCAAGTTTACACAGCTAAATAATCTGGCATGTCGAGTCTTCTGCGATGTCTCGGAAAATGTATCCTAATGTTAACAAGCCCAAAGAGCCCCAGGATCAACTCCCGCTGCAACCGGGGACCCTAAATCATCCTGTTGGTTCAGTCGCAGACTTATCGCAGTTTATTCCTGGGTTCTAGAATCACCGTGCACTCTGTTCTGTGATGAAACGGAGCACTCACCGGGCTAGTTCCCTCATGGCATTCAGAATTTCAGAGTAGTCATTCTAGAATTCTATGCATCATTGGACCTAGTTTGAATATATTATATTCTACGGGCGTGTGTCTGGTGCTTGGGCAAAACGAGTATTGTAATGGATGTGAACATTTTTCTGAATACAATTGTGATGAGTATTTCCAATAAAAATAAATCAGGTTGGCGAAGACATTTGCTATGAAGCCACGGTGTGCATAATCCCATAACTACAGGTGGAGGGACAAAGATGAAGCATCGGTGTGTTTTCTGAGATTACTCGGTGCAGGGGAGAGCATTAGGTATTACCTTAATCTTGCCCAACTTTATCACAGCAACTCCTAGTGAACTCGGGACAATCAATGTTAAGATATGTCTTTTGTTCTGAAACACATGGAAACCTGTCTGGTTCTTATCATGCTGCTCCCTCAACCAGGCACTCTAGCCCTGAAACCTTGCGCGTTGAAAGAAATCCACTCTCCGGCTACCTTCTCCGGGCTCTCTTCTACCTTGATTTCGTCGCAGTCGCCCATGCCGCCCCCAAGGAGTCGCTAGACCACAATGAGGCAAGGCAACCATGTTCCATTACTAACCTCTCAACTGGACGGTGCTGGTCAACTGCACCGCCCTCCAGGGAATCCCAGGGTTAATCCACTAGCAGGATTCCAACCGGCTCCTTCAATGATTAGATTCAACTTTATTGTCATTGAACAGTACAAGTACAGTACAACAAAACAAAGTACAGCCAGAAGTGCAAATAGAAGAGGAGAGCAGGAAATTTACAAGTATTAGGCATAGTGTGTGTTATTAGTGGAATGTACAGATGAGCAATGAAGGCAAATAGGGGAGGGCCGAAAATGTACATGTACATATGTATGTACAAGTGGGAAATGAATAGTTGTGCAATGAGGCAAAAGCGAGCACAAATGGCAATTCTGAATGTGCAAAAAAATGCACGTACAATGGCAATTCTGACTGTATAGTGCAGGCAAATTGAAGGTGCAGGTGGTATGTGCAACTGAAATGTGGGTATAGCAGCAATGAGGTTCCCGAGGTAGACACATACAGGTAACAACTGTGAACTTATCATACTTTTCAAGGCAGTGTCAGAGTCCAGTAGTACAAGTGAGTAGTGCAACAAGGTCCCTGAGAGGCAGTACTAAGCAGTGGGTGGGTATGGTTAGTGATGGGTCACAGAGTTCTGCAGGGTTACAGTAGATGGAAAGAAACTGTTCCTGAGCCTGCTGGTTCAGGAACAGAGAGACCTGGACCACCTGCCTAATGGTAGAATGACAAACAGTTTGTGGCATGGATGTGAAGGGTTACTGATGATGCCGCACGCCCTATGCAGACACCACTTGCAGTGAAGGTCCACCATGGCAGGAAGGTGGGCACCAGTGATGTGCTGGGTGGTTTTCACCACCCGTTGTAGGGCCTTCCGGTTGGCCTCGGAGCATCTGCCAAACCACACTAAGGTGCAGTTAGTCAAAATTCTCCCGATTATGCAGTGGTAGAAGTCCACAATGGTCTGGGAAGACAATTGGGCCTTCTTCTGCCTCCTCAAAAAGTACAGACGCTGCTTCGCCTTTTTGACCAGGGTTTAGGTGTTGAGGGTCCTGGAGAGAACCTTGGAGATGTGGGTACCCATGAATTTGAAGCTGGACATGCTCCACCTCAGTGCCATCGACGTGAGTTGGGACTTGACTGCAGCCTTAAGTCTTCCTTTAATCCCCATGAGCTCCTTGGTTTTCTTTGCATTGAGGGCCAGGTTGTTATCAGCTCACTGTGCCGCCAGGCACCTGACCTCCTCTCTGTAGTCTGACTCGTCATTGTCACTGATCAGGCCTACAACCGACCGTGGTGTTGTCTGCGAACTTGACAATGGTGTTAGATCTGTGTACAGAAATACAGTCATGGGTGAAGAGGGAGTACAGGAGGGGGCTCAGCACACAGCCTTGTGGAACACCAGTGTTCAGGATCAGGGTGGAGGAGGTGAAGTTGTCTAACCAGACAGACAGTCCAGTTGCAGAGAGAGGGGCTGATCCCTAGGTCATGGAGTTTGTTGACCAGCCTAGAGGGGATGACTGTGTTGAATGCTAAGCTAAAGTCTATGAATAGTTTTCTCACATAGGTGTTGGTTTTGTCCAGGTGGGTCAGGGGAGAGTAAAACTGTGGAGATGGTGCAGCTAACTGTGAGGCAGTGACTTTAATGTGGCATTATTCGCAGACCCCATCTGAAATTTTGCAATATGGTTACATGTATAGTGTGGTGTTATACCACTAATATTTTATTTTGTTTTAACTTGGTTCTGATTGTCTTTGTTAGCCAATGGTTTTAGCTTGGTTCTGATTGTCTTGGTGAGCCAGTGGTTTCTACTTGGTTGAGGTGTCGTGGGTTGGCCAGTGTTTATTGTTTGTGAATGCTGTGAATAAGAAACCCTTTATTTTGTTCTTTAGTTAGTTCATCTGTTCTTCTGGATATTTGTAAGTACTGTTATGGTAGTAGCAGGAGTAGGTGCATTTCTAAAGCCTTTTCCTACAATGTTCTACCTTATTCCTTGTTGCTCCCTCCATTCCTCCCTCCACTTTCATCTTTCCCTCATTCCTCCGTCCATCTCCCCTTCTTCCCTCCCTCCATCTTTCCCTTCCCTTCTGTATTCTATTTGTTTGTCATATAATTTTTCTCATTCTCTCTAAGAATTTTTTTTGTTTATTTTTTATTTCCTCTTATGACTCCCTTATTTTTTCCAATTCTCCTTTTAGGCTACTCTCTCTGCCTATCTGCCCCCCCCCCCACTCACTCTCTCTCTCTGTCTCTGTCTGTCTCTCTCTGTCTCTACCTTTTTCTTTTTCCATTCTCTCCCCCAGTGAAAGGCAGAGAATCCCCAAGGGAGCTGATGCAATTAAAATGCTAATCCTGTCTGTCTACTGAGAGAGGGTGGAGGAGGGGTGGAGGGGAGGGGGGCTGACAGCATGAGGGATTGCAGCTCACATGGAGAACTCGACTGAAATGGAGAACGGGGGGGGGTGTAGAGAGGAGAAGAGGGGGAGGGGAAACACGGGGGGGTGCAGAGAGAAAACGGGGTGCAAGAGAAAAAGAGAGAAAAGACAGACCGGGGCTAAAGAGAGAGTGAGTTGAGGGATGGATGATAGAGTGAATGTGTTCAGGGTACATACATCTATAATGTACTGAGGACGTTTAAGTGTCGGCTCTGCCGCTCTGCTGGGCTAGGAGACCACCGCAGCCCACCACACAGGTAGGCGCACCGTGGATCCAGGGGGCAGGAATAAAGTGTGTGTCTGTGTGTGTCTCTGTATGTATGTGTGTGTCTCTGTATGTGCGTGTGCGGGCGCGCGTGTCTGTTTACGTGTACTGCACACTGTAGTGATGTTGGCTGTGAAGCCGAAATGAGCTTCAGTATTATGTATGCAGTGGAAAGCACAGCTGGGGAGCCTGAATATTTCATAGTATGGCTGTAGCGCTCCTCGCCTTGTCTCCTTTGCTCTCCTCGCCCTCTCTCGCTCTCCCTTCATTTCTCTCTGTCTTTTTTCCTTTCCCTGTCGCTTTCTGTCTTTCTCTCTGCCTCTCTCCTCTCCCATCAGGGTCTCACTGTCACCCAACCTGACTTAACCCCAGGTCACTATGCTGAGGGTCTCACTGTCACCCAACCTGACTTAACCCCAGGTCACTATGCTGAGGGTCTCACTGTCACCCAACCTGACTTAACCCCAGGTCACTATGCTGAGGGTTTGTGAATAATTGGGCTGCGGCCTCAGAACACCAGCTTCATATTGCTTTATTGGAAAATACATTGTGGCTGCTCAATATGGAGTGCATAGACTCTAATAGGGGTGGGTTAGGGGGTGTGTGTGTGTCAGAAATAACAGCTCAATAATTGGAGTAATTAGGGGAATCTGAGGTCATTAGGAGAGTCAGCTCGGGTGGGGGGTGTGTGAGGTGAGGGGGTGAGGGCGGGGCGCTGGATGGAGAGGAATGACCTGAAGTCATTTTTTTTCAAAAATGTCAAAAACTTTTATTTAAAGCCCCGTTCAGACGGCATGTATGAAAGGGGTACATCTGTTTCATAGGAGGTCATATAAACATGTCCCAGTTGTGATAGTACACATGTACTTTTATGTGCAGGGTTCAACATTAACGATGGCCCGGGCCAGTAAGACCTAACATTGGGGCAGTACACAAATGCCTTGTTTCCACTGGTGCCAAACACTGGTGTTTTACCCCTAAGTCCAGACTATGTTCTGTTTCCATTGACATGGACCGGTGCCAATAGGCTGTGGCCGAGTAGCCCGGCTCTCACTTGGTGCCAAGCTCCGGACTTTTGGACTTAGGGCGGGGTTTGCGAGTTGACGCGTTACGTGCTGTGAAAACACAGCATGTTGTACAATTTGAATAGCGATGTGTATCATTTGCTTAGTCTTCTCATAATGATTTTCATCTGATCAAACAGATCCCTGATAAAATAACGAAAATGATGCGACAGTACAGGGAAGAAAAGACTCAAAACGGAAAGAGTTGGAACGACCGAAGGTGGTACGATGTCATTGACTCAGTAGAAGTACGGAGCAATGAGACTTTTTATTTTACTACCAGAAAAACTGCGCCTTTCATTTTTCATAACCGGATAACCAAATCATGTTGATAGTTTACTCCTTCCTCCCCACGTGAGCCCCTCCATAAGCCCTTGGTACCAAAACTACAGTCGAAACAGGAAAGTTTAGAGACAACATTAGCATAAATCACCAGTGTAGCCCTGGTACCGGGGTAAAGCACCAGTGGAAATGAAGTAGGAAATGTAGTATCGTGCTTGTCGACAGTAAGTGTCATGTTAACTACATCTGCCTACACGCTTACTAACAGTGACACCCAAGAAGCCTGCGAACTAACCAGTGGGACTACATCACCTGTTGGATTGAATGTGTATTGCACCATATTAATGTAACTATAAATATATTAACTCAATTATTTCATTGTCAAGCTTTTATATTTCACATTAAATGCAAGTATCTTCATGAAAAGAATATTTATAGTAGTATTTTGGTAACTATATTTCTTAAATGTTAATCACATACGTTGCATCATATTTATGTATACAGCAATTGCTTGTATCAGCTCTTGTCTCACATCAAATGCAAAATTGTGGTATAACTCAATTCTTTCTTATTCATCAATTCTGATGATTTGATATTTACATACAACACTTCTGTACAATACAGTTGTATTTTTTAAATAAAAAAATACAATATTGCATTTTTTAAATTCAGTTTGGTCCAGTAATAATCAGACAGGGCCAGTAGATTTCAGTCCAGATAAAAATAGTCAGCGTTGGACCCTGTTGTGCTGACATTCACACTGGATTACCATTACGCTGTTCACACTGGATTACCATTACGCTGTTCACACTGGATTACCATTACGCTGTTCACACTGCACTACCATTACGCTGCTCACATTGCAATAACATTACACAGTTCACCCTGCACTAACATTACACAGTTCACCCTGCACTAACATTACACAGTTCACCCTGCACTAACATTACACAGTTCACCCTGCACTAACATTACACAGTTCACCCTGCACTAACATTACACTGTTCACACTGGACTCGCTTTACACTGTTCACACTGGGCTGCTCACACTGGGCTGCTCACACTGGGCTCGCTTTACACTGGACTCGCTTTACACTGGGCTGTTCACATTGGACTCGCTTTATACTGTTCACACTGGACTCACTTTACACTGTTCACACCGGGCTCTTCACGCCGGGCTCTTCACGCCGGGCTGACATTGTTTCTCATATGACATTCCAGAATGGTCCAAGTAAGGCTGAAGTGTGTTCACTATATGAATGCGTTCTATCGGTTTTGTTGGACGAGATGAGCTTCATCAAGAGTAGTATTTTGTCAAACCATATTTGTTGAAGCAATGTCTTATAAATTTGGTCAGACAGTGTTGAAACGATGTCTGATAAATTCATATCATATGTCCGGCTCAGCCTTGTCTGCTGAAACAGGAAGTGATTTGTCTGGAGTGCAGTCTGGGACAGGACACCTCATACACACATACTCACAGGACAGGACACCTCATACACACACACTCACAGGACAAGCTAAGGACCTCCAACTCTCACTCTCATAACACCATCCATGCAGACCCACATCAAACTCTTAGGTAGTAGGTGTGTAGGTACCACACATTGGGAACAAAAACCTTCCTCTGTATCTAGCCTAAGTAGCTGCTAAGGTAGAGCTTTGTGACTGAAAAGGAGAGAAATGGAGGGAAAGAGAAAGGTAGAAAGCAAGGCAGTGGGAGTGCAGCCGGGGGTGTGGGAGGGGCCAATTACAGGGTCATTAGTTCATTCAGCTGGGTCTGCAGCATTCCTGAGCTGTGAGGGAGATGACAGGGGGAGGGAGGGAGGAGAGAGATAAGAGGAGGAGCAATAGAGATGTGGAATGTAACTGGAACGAAAAGAGCAAGGACCTAAATGGAGAGGACACACTACAAGAGAAAAATAGTAAGGTAGGAGACGTAGAACCTGAGGGAGGGATTTAGTGATTCTAGAACCTGAGGGAGGGAAGGAGAGGTTCTAGAACTTTAGGGAGGGAAGGAGAGGTTCTAGAACATGAGGGAGCTGAGGAGAGGTTATAGAAATTTAGGGAGGGAAGGAGAGGTTCTAGAACCTAGAGACAGGGAAAAAAATGACAAGCTGATGGACAGAGGGACAGGGGCTGAATATGTTAAGAAGAGTATTAATCCATGGAGAATGGAAATGTCCTGCTGTGCCGCACACATACACATACACCAGAACTGTAAGCAGCAGAACTGTGAACGGGACAGAACTGGGTTGCTGGTCTCACTGGAAGCAGGCCAGGCTGAGATGGCCCAGTTAACCCACCTCCAGCAGACCCACCAACGGAGCATCATTTTCACATGCTCCCCTACCAACTTTAGCTCCATTGAACTGTTTGTGAAGTGTGTAGCATCCTTTAAGTTCCACATCCATCCACCATTGTCACCTGAAAAGACCATGCCCAGTACATCAGATAGTGGGACAACAAAGGCTCTTAGTCATGTGTGTATGCGTGTGCCTGTGTGTGTGTGTGTATGTGTGTGAGAGAGTGATGTGAGCTGGGCTGCAGGGAGTCAGATGTCCTGGGTTTATTACTGTGTTGGCGGGGACCCGGTGAAGGCTCTACTTATGGCCAGCGCAGCTCGTAGTGACCGGACGTGTAGTCACATTACCCTGTCCATGGCTCATGTTGCTACTGAGTGTCGGCCTCTCTGCGTGTCGGCCTCTCGGTCTTGCCTGCCGCTGATGAGGCCCCACACTGCCATCTGGTGTTAGAACAGTCCATTGCAGGTCTGAGACTCATTTAAAATTCACTCTGTCTCCGACTGCATCCCCCCTATTATCTACATAGTAGAAACACCCCCCTATTATCTACATAGTGCACCAGCTCAAATGCAGTGCCCTACATAAAGAATAGGGCACCATTTGGGACCCTGGGCCTAGTGACTCAGGGGAGAGAGTGGGCAGTTGGCAGGGTTGTTTTGACAGCTCGACACTTGGCTTCTGCCGGAGGCTTTGGCATTGATCACGTGTCCCAGTGAGCCCTGCTTCCCCTGAATAATCATCCTTTCTACTGGAGAAAGTAAAGTTTTGGGGCGTTTTGGAGAACTCTTCACACCACATTCTAAACGAAGTCCGGAAACAAAACCGCTAGACGCCTAGTCTTGAGGCACTTCTGAAGGCCCGCGAGGTATCCTGTAGTTGACATCCTACCTAGCTCCCCCCCCCTTAGTAAAGTACCAAACCTCCCCAACTCAGATCTACTGGGAAGAAGGCTTA
>JACXGI010019642.1:0-11912 GCA_016801175.1 Esox masquinongy
AGAGCTGAAGGCCACTATCAGAGCAACCTGGGCTCTCATAACACCTGAGCAGTGCCACAGACTGATCGACTCCATGCCACGCCGCATTGCTGCAGTAATTCAGGCAAAAGGAGCCCCAACTAAGTACTGAGTGCTGTACATGCTCATACTTTTCATGTTCATACTTTTCAGTTGGCCAACATTTCTAAAAATCCTTTTTATGTATTGGTCTTAAGTAATATTCTAATTTTCTGAGATACTGAATTTGGGGTTTTCATCAGTTGTCAGTTATAATCATCAAAATTAAAAGTAATAAACACTTGAAATATATCAGTCTGTGTGGAATGAATGTATACATTATACAGGTTTCACTTTTTGAATGGAATTACTGAAATAAATCAACTTTTTGATGATATTCTAATTATGACCAGCACCTGTATACTGTTAATGTGAAGTGCCCACACACTGAAAGGACATGGTACACTGTATTAGACAACTATGGCGTTGATCATTACAATTTCATGGAAGATAATTTTACATACTGACTCTTGATTAAAACCTTTTGTGGTTGGCTAAGGCTACATTTGTAAAAGATTTGAAAGTTGTGGTTAAGCCCCTCCGGTGGACAGACAAGAATACTTTGGCTGTTCATGGTATGTGTAGGCATTAGTCTTCCCTTTCAATTGGCAGTAATATGAAAACAGAACTACAAGACATATGTCAAGATACGGTTAACCTTGTCTCTCAGTGGGAAGGTGCTGTTGGTGAATTATCAAATGAGGCCCTTAGCAGTCAATATGCAGTATATAAAGTGTAGTGCTATATTATAAAGTGTTTCTCAAACTACGGGTTGTGAGGGAAACTGGTGAACAGTACATTGAACCGGTAACAGTGAAATGTTGTTGAATAAAAATAGCATTTTCCTTTCACATTTCTACAAATGTGGCCCTAGTTTAAAACATTGACACTATTCATGATAACTCTATTAAGAACATATCCTTAAAGTTTCACTAACACATAATATTGTTTTAAGGCAAAACCATGTTAGGGGTCAGCTTTACTAAAACATCAATTCTGGTTTTCATTTGACAGTTTTTTTGCACATGTGATTTTTTTTAAGTAGACATTTTCTGCCCTTAGTGGTTCAACTGTGCAATTGAAATTCATGATGTAGAGACACCTTAAGTGCCTTACCTTAAAAGGTGGTCCATGCTAATCTCAGGTAGGACAGTGGTTCTCGTCTTGCTGGCATGAATTAACGTCAATCACTGTAGCACTCGAAACGTAGGACCCACCACAAAAATGCATAGTGATGAACAATTTCCCTAAACCACAAGTTTTTACCTGAATGCATTATTTGAAAATATGAAGGGCGTGGAAGTGTAAAATTTGGTTTAGTTATTCTTTACAATGTGTCATGTTACTTTTAATTTATTTTATGTAATTGCAGAAAGTGTATACGATTTATCTGCAGTAATAATTAAATGATGGCCTTTCGCATTATTATACTGTTCATTAACATAAACGCAACATGTAACTGTTGGATTCTTGAGCTGAAATAAAAGATCCCAGACATGCCCCATATGCACAAAAAGTGTCTTTCTCCTATATGAAATCCATAGATTAGGGCCTAATAAAACAAAGTGACATTTTGGCATGTCACATTTCTTTTGTTCAGAGTTCTTACCAACTAGAGTTGTACTGTAATTAGCTGGGATATTTGCCTGTTGTTTTCTCCCCTCGGTCTATCATTGTTGTCAAAATGGGAAGGTTGTTCACATGAGTTTTTGGCAGGCTCAGTAGCCCATTTGTTACCCACGTATTCATGGTTTGCGGTGCACACTTCATAGATGAAATTATATATGAGAAAAAGTTAAATGCTTCTGGGGTGCTAAAATAATATTTTCAGATTGGTCGCAGGTATGAAAGAAGCGTCAATGCAGTCAATGGCTTTTACATGAGGGATATGCCACGTTCTGCATCCCCGGGTTAGAGAAACGCCTAGCAAATAAGTTATCACCTGGCTCAGTACCTAGCTAACAAGCTATTGTAAACAACGCTTAGCTAATATTAGCCGCAACTGACTTGCTATTTATAGGATGTTCGAAACCTTATGAACATCCTTCAGGGTTAGCATGGTCACCTCCAAAAAGTCTCGCTCTTCACAAAGCATGGGAAAGAGTCTGTTCGTTATAAACAGTAGTTTTCCTGGACCACCACAAACACCCAGGTCGTGTAGGGCTGTCGAAATGGATTCCATAACTATTAGCATCTCTGCGCAGTTGCCACAAGAGCACCGCACCACTAATTTGTTTAGTCTGTGGTATAATCTCTACACTGGCACAACTATACTTTCTGGCTCAAACAGAACAACTGGACCACCGCTACGAATGGGTTCAAACGCATGTCATGAAATGAACAGAAACAGTTTCAATGGGCTGTTTTTTTCCATTTTTAAAAGTGCGGGGATGAAATGAGTTCTAGCTACCATTCCTGGGAAGTCTGTGGTCATTCCAACATAGTGACAGTCTACGCTCAAAATGTTTATTTTCTGTTACAGTGAGGGAAAAAATTATTTGATCCCCTGCTGATTTTGTACGTTTGCCCACTGACAAATGATCAGTCTATAATTTTAATGGTAGGTTTATTTGAACAGTGAGAGACAGAATAACAACAAAAAAAATCCAGAAAAACGCATGTCAAAAATGTTATAAATTGATTTGCATTTTAATGAGTGAAATAAGTATTCGACCCCTCTGCAAAACATGACTTAGTACTTGGTGGCAAAACCCTTGTTGGCAATCACAGAGGGCAGACGTTTCTTGAAGTTGGACACCAGGTTTGCACACATCTCAGGAGGGATTTTGTCCCACTCCTCTTTGCAGATCTTCTCCAAGTCATTAAGGAATTGAGGCTGACGTTTGGCAACTCGAACCTTTAGCTCCCTCCACAGATTTTCTATGGGATTAAGGTCTGGAGACTGGCTAGGCCACTCCAGGACCTTAATGTGCTTCTTCTTGAGCCACTCCTTTGTTGCCTTAGCCTTGTGTTTTGGGTCATTGTCATGCTGGAATACCCATCCACGACCCATTTTCAATGCCCTGGCTGAGGGAAGGAGGTTCTCACCCAAGAGTTAACGGTACATGGCCCCGTCCATCATCCCTTTGATGTGGTGAAGTTGTCCTGTCCCCTTAGCAGAAAAACACCCCCAAATCATAACGTTTCCACCTCCATCTTTGACGGTGGGTATGGTGTTCTTGGGGTCATAGGCAGCATTCCTCCTTCTCCAAACACGGCAAGTTGAGTTGATGCCAAAGAGCTCGATTTTGGTCATCTGACCACAACACTTTCACCCAGTTCTCCTCTGAATCATTCAGATGTTCATTGGCAAACTTATGACTGTACATGTGCTTTCTTGAGCAGGGGGACCTTGCAGGCGCTGCAGGATTTCAGTCCTTCATGGCGTAGTGTGTTACCAATTGTTTTCTTGGTGACTATGGTCCTAGCTGCCTTGAGATCATTGACAAGATCCTCCCGTGTAGTTCTGGGCTGATTCCTCACCGTTCTCATGATCATTGCAACTCCACAAGGTGAGATCTTGCATGGAGCCCCAGACCGAGGGAGATTGACAGTTCTTTTGTTTCTTCAATTTGCGAATAATCACACCAACTGTTGTCACCTTCTCACCAAGCTGCTTGGCGATGGTCTTGTAGCCCATTCCAGCCTTGTGTAGGTCCACAATCTTGTTCCTGACATCCTTGGACAGCTCTTTGGTCTTGGCCATGGTGGAGAGTTGGAATCTGATTGATTGCTTCTCTGGACAGGTGTCTTTTATACAGGTAACAAGCTGAGATTAGGAGCACTCAGCTCGTTACCTGTATAAAAGACACCTGGGAGACAGAAATCTTTCTGATTGAGAGGGGATCAAATACTTATTTCACTCATTAAAATGCAAATCAATTTATAACATTTTTGACATGCGTTTTTCTGGATTTTTTTGTTGTTATTCTGTCTCTCACTGTTCAAATAAACCTACCTTTAAAATTATAGACTGATCATTTCTTTGTCAATGGACAAACGTACAAAATCAGCAGGGGATCAAATACTTCTTTTTGTTCAAGCAGCCAATATATAGATCATTGTCATTTCCTGGTCGCTAAAAATGTATGGTATGGGGAATCATGTAGCTATCTGAATCGCTGTGAAATATATTTTCCATTAACTGAAAACTCAAGCTTTTACAGCTCAACCCTGCATGCAGAATAGCCCAGAGGTAATACAAAGGGTGGTGCAATTGACCAGTACTGACAGGGGTCTGGAGAGTAAGTTATGAAATATGATAGCCTTGCCTTATTGCGTGTAAGCAACTCCAGATGGCAGCTTGGGCACCTGTGACATCAATGGAAGCAGAAGTGTAGTGTGTTCCGTCTGGCGTGTGTAAGGATTATGGTGGTACAGGCTTTCTGATTGAGCGAGCAGTGTGATACGAATGATCATCGGATGTGCTTTGGAAGACACATTTTGACATTCAGTGTCACAATTCTGCATGTTGTTGGTGCTATGAAGCAGGAACCTAATAACAAAATTGCAGAAAAATTGGGGTTAATAAATAACTAAACAAAAATAGCATAATACTCTTGTAAATCCCCCATGTTCCACTTTGGGAACACTTTTAAGAATCCCTTAGAACCATGTGTACACGGACCAGGTTGTAAAGCTGTCTGAGAAAGAACATAGAAACATCATTATTTCTTGTTGATTTTCCATGATGCATTTCAAACTTTATTTCCATTACATAGATGAATTTCCAGACGTAAATATTATTACAGATCTGTCAACTACCTATTTAATACACAGTCATAACTCCAATTAAGAAAGTAAACATTTGTCATTGAATACATTAGTTATTCAACATGGTGGGGTGATTTTTTTGAAATAAAAAAAGAATTGATTTCAAAATGAGTCAATAGTCAAAAGATTTGCATACTAAACATTAGGCACAGTCCTGCTCAAATTGGACCTAGCCAGTTCTAAATTCAATGTACTAGTATAGGTTAGGTATGCCACACATGTGAATGGGTCCAACATATCGGTCAGTTTTACCTTATCCAGGATAAAACACTCATGCAGTTTGTGTATAGCCTTATACAGGGGCTGTTTCTCAATACATCTTTCCTTAGGCCAGTCCTTATTAGAGAGGATGGACTGTGGATCTTAACCCTTCTTGAGAAGCAGGTGAGGAAAAAACACACACAAGGAAAGATGAACGAAGTAATATATACTACATGAGTTTAGTACACCCCCTGTTGGAGCAACATGGGTATAGCTCGTCTGTCTACAAGCTGCGTCCGCAGCCTGACCACAGAACAGTCCACAAGCTCTGCCGCCCTCTTTCCCTGCAGGTTGTCCACCAGCTGCAGACATGTGCCCTGCAGCCTGGAGAGCTCCTCCTCAGAGGAAAGCAGACAGCGGCGCAGAACTGAGCTACCCTGAGAGGAATGTACAAGTGCTTCTCTTAATTGACTCAATTGATGTTTATAGAATATATGCTTGTGGGATGTCAAATTAGAATTTGGGCCATGCTGAATGGTTTTTTTTAATTTATTGGTTTTATAAATGGGTGCAATAAAAAGACAAAGACACAAGATAAGAGACACTGGTGTGTGTTCATCACCTGTATGAGATGAGCAGCTTCAGGTAACTGAGTACCAGGATGTCTGTGGTAAACATTTACTATAGGTCTGGTCAGCTTTTCTCTGGACAGCACATCCCCACTGTACTCAGGTCCCTGGGTGACAGCATTGGAAGATTAAGTACTTAGGTAAAACACAATGGTCATTTCCAAATACGTTTCTTGATCAACTGCACACTACCATCAAAGACGAGCCCTATAGAAGGTTCCGGATACATACTGACCAGTGCACTGTCATGGCTGTGACGAATGCAGTTCAGCTGCCTCTGTTTGCGAAAAATGGCCTGCCTTGTAGCTGCAGACATCATTGTGAGATGTTGCTGCTCGAGAAAGTTAGATTTTGGTTCATTTTTTTAGATTTTGTTTCATCTAAAAAGGAATCGTAAGCCATAGAATATGCTAAAAACACATCCTCATAGTGTACCTTTAAAGTCACAGTCTCAGCTATTTTCTTCACCAGGCCTTCGTTGACAGTACGGTGAGCAGCTTTTTGCCTGGCGATGGCATTCCCAATTATGTGTCTGATGTTCTCCCTAAGCAGCTGTGACTGTTTCACAGCCTGAGCGGAGGACTCCAGAACATGCTTACATTCTGAGAGAAGTAGACTTTTGGATAATTTTACAAAACCAGATGAACCATAGTAATAGATTAAACACAGAAATATATCCTCTAGGTTATGTAGTAACAGAGGGTACTTTGTGGGACTAACTGTAAATGGGGTGGGCATCTTTGATGGGGGGTGGGCCACTAAAATCCGAATTCATAAGGGGCCACGGTGGCTGAATATTTGCTGCACTTCTACACATTCTGTCATGGGATCTAAATAATGCTTCTTTACTTGCCCAACTGTATCCAATGTTTTGCTGATCTGGACTAATTGAGTGACTGTCGCTTAAAAACGGTGAACGCACAACTAAATGCTACATTTTAAAATGATATAAAGTGTATTCTACTATTAGTAGTTTATTCAACTAAATAGTATTCTACTGTAATATTTTTTCAGTAAAAAGAAAGCATCAATAGGACAAGATAGTGTCCATTCAGTGCCACAAATTGTTACGTTAATACAGTATGTTATTGACACAGAACCTGGTGTGAAGGGGCCGATGGGGTCTGCCACTTCTGTGAAACCTTGAGAGGGAGTTCCACGTCGTCCTGAAGACAGAGATCCAGTGTTGGGTAAAAGTTCTAGAACACGGGATCTCTCACTGGCACACTCCAACAGCTGCCGACTGCACTGACCCAGGGTCTGCGGGACAAACACACACAGCAAATGAAGAGGTATTAATACATGTGCAAAACTTTAGGCACTTACAGACCATTGTAAAGTGAGAACTAAGTTGTTAAAAGTCTTCACCTGTAGTTGTGACAATGTGTTTCTCAGAATGCACTCCAGTTCCTGTTTCAGTTTAGTGAGTTCCACCTTTTCACATTGCAGTAAATGGTCTGCTCCGTCCCTGCCCTGGGACCGGACATCAGTTGTCAGATACAGTTTCTTCTCGAACCACACAACAGAACTCATGCAATGTTGTCCATTTGTGCAGTGCTAGCACCATCCCCTGGTGTCAGATGGGATTACAAAGTTTACTCAGTGTAGTCACACACAGTCCACTTACAGTCTCATTAGTGGCTGGTCTCCTGGTCCTTCCTTCCGCACTCTTCTGGTTGATCAGCAGTTCATTCCGCAGACTCCTCAGCGTTCTCTCCAGGTGGCCTCTCTCCCGCTCCAGCTTGGTGCCCTCCTGTCCCACCTGGACAGCCTGTCTACGTAACTGGCCCTCCACTTCCCTCACTCTGCGCATGTACTCTCGTGCTAGCCCCACACTAGCCTCTGCACACAGCTCTCGCAAGCACGGAGGGGGAAATGGGGCCTCAAATGTGGTGTGGATGGCATAGGGGAACTGAAAATAATGATGCAAAATTACATGAACATTCTATACACCTATACCAACAGTATTACTTTCCTTACAATATGCAAAAATGTATTTTCATTTTAGCATGTATTACCATACCGATCTGAAAATAGCGCACATTAAATGATGTAATTACATTGTATAATCTGAATAATCCCTCACCATTGTTCCTGTCGTAGAGGGCCTAAATTTTTCTTTGTACACGGAATGAGTATCACCTCCATCCTCTACCATTGTGTCTTCCTTCTTTGGAGTAAACGCAGTAGCGCCACTGCTCCGAGGGCGGCTGGATCCCGAACGTCCTGCGTGGGTTTGCCGCACAAGGAGTTCTGCGCGCCGTAAAGCGCGAACCGTATCATCGCGCCAAGATTGCGGTCCTATTGTCACAGAGGCGACGGGAACTGCCCGCAGTGACATTTTATTTGTACTCAAGTTTAGTCTTAATACATTTGAAACATCATGTGTCAATATTACGCAACTAGCCTAGATACAACGCTCACCTCAACCCCTAGGGACAAACGAACTATTGTTGAAGTCTCGTATCCAAAGCAACCGTTCCTCAAGTAACCGGAAACTCTGGTCGGGCATTTGATTGGCCCAAAGAACTGGAGAGGATAGATGATCAGTTGGCTGTGGGGTTTACTGCAACTGAATCACTGGAGATAATATTCCACGACTGAAATACAGAACAGAGACCCCCGCGGGTCATGGCATTCCATGGAATAGGCAGCAACATGCAATGAATAATTGGATGCATAGAGGTTTATTGCTCAAGGAAAAAAACAAGAAATAATTTGGCAGCAAAAATCCAAGAATGACAAGAATGGCAAATTAATACACATAAAAACAAGATAAAATTAGAAATATTTTCCAAAAATAAACTGATCAAACTGTTCTGCAGTAACCCCACTTTCCCCAAAACACACAAAAGAAAATGTCTAAATAAATACTTTGTAAACAGCTTTAGGACAATCACCATGCCAAGCAGTGTATCATGTAGCACTCAAACAAAAAAGCCAGTATTTGCAGATACAGCCCAAAAAGGCACAATTACACAAGACATGACAAAACATATAGCGCGAAACCAATGAAGAAAACTTTGTAAATAATCCTTTATGATTTTAGCCGTTATCAGGAAGGGTACACCTTGACCTGACGGCCCCAAACAAAAATGAATCGTAGTCCTCCTTACACATCATTTGACTGACATGCCTATATGATCAATTTAATTGAGAATTCAAATACTTTGGTCCTTATCAGACATGAACCACTAGGAAAATTAATAAATTCAATCAGTAATTTAACATTAAAATATTAAATATTTTACAAATAAGAGTAAGCATGTAAAATTGACACACTGATGTGGATGTCCATTACTTACAAATATAGGACAAACATTAGTTTTAACAAAACCCAAGGCTTGTCTGTCGGAATTATGTTGTAACTAGTGCAAATGCAGAAAACATCCTTTCCTAAAGGCTTATATTGACTTGTAATTACTAGTCGACTACCTGTGGTTCTAGAAAGTGCTGCTTCATACTGCCGAACATATAAATGTTCATTGTACTTTCATGTTCCTAACCCCCCTCCCTCCTCTCATAACGTGTGTTTGACGGCAGTCATGGGCTCAGATTTATTCAGCAGGTTCTGTTGGAGTTCTTTCAGTAGATTATCCCGTTCCTCAGACTGCAGGAGAACTTGCTAAATAAAAAAAGAATCACAAATCAACATATACAGTATTAATCTTCGGTGCTTTTTTAAGGCATTGTATGGACATACCTGTATAAGTGTGTCCCTCTTCTCCAGACACTCTCTCAGTTTCCTCTCCTCCCTCTCTCGGTCCTGTTTTTCACAGAGCCAGGCCCACTCTGCCTCCCTGCTCTCCTTGCCTCTCTCCCTCAGCTGGTTCTGAGTGTCTTTCAGTTGCCGTGACAGTGAAGACACAGTCTGACTGTGTTTCTGCCGCTGCTCCTGGAGGAGACCGGGGAGAGAGAGGAGGACAGTAAAGGCATGAGTTCTACTGACCAAACTAGATTTAAGCAAAAAGGCACTAGGCGGTTTTGTATATGACCAATATACCACAAATCTTATTGCTATCATAAACCAGTTACTACCATAATCAGAAGAGTGCAAATACATTTCTTTTTGTCATATCCATGGTATACAATCTCATAGACCATGGCTTTCAGCCGATAAGCATTCAGGGTTAAAACCTGAAAGTTTATTATAGGCTCTATTGTCATTGCATCCATTTTCCACCAATCTTCGTCTGCTCTCACCTGCATCAGGACCTGATAGTCTTGCAGAGCAGAGTTGAGATTGGAGACCTCTTGGCACATGGCATTGCTGTGCTTCTCTCTGTCTTTCAGCAATGCTGTCAGCAGATTCTCCTTCTCCTTCAGCTGAGTGGCCAGAGCCCCCTCAGCTCCACCTCCTGAAACACCTTGGCTAATCACAGAGTCCCAAAGCGCCTGAAGAAAAATTAAAGTTGAGGAAAGTCTTCTTAAAGCCAGTGAAGCTAATTAACTAACATCAAGGTCGGTGCCTGCAGTACTGGTCATTGAACCTAGTGCTGCCACCAAAAAAGGGATCAAGACTAAATTCACTTAGTTGCAAATTAAATACCTGGGACCACATCGGTTTAGATAGAAAACGGGCAAACGTACAGACATCGGAATTACTCAGAACACTCTTTCAAAACATTGCGGGTCAATATTCGATAAAGCGTTTTTCCACTGTTGGTTCATGCTGTGCAGGGCCGTCAATATCCTGGTTCTGATTTCTTTTCCATCCGTCCATGACCTGCTTGGTGCTGGAGCCGAGCCAGTTATCCTGTCCTCATCTGATATCTGATACTGGCCACATACACAGTAGACCAGTGGATGGGGTTGCAAATGGCCAAAATCAATGTCACAGTATCACAAATGTTATCTTCTCTACCTGAGCCAGAGGAGCCTTTATACAATTAGAAGGTTAAGGGACTTTTAAGGACTAAGAAAGAACTACAGCCAAAAACAAGATGGAATACCAAACTACCAGAGTAAGGGTCCTAAAACCACATTAAAGTTTAATTCATTATGCGTGTGTTGAGCTGGTCCCCTCCATCACCTGCAAATCTTTCTGACAGCTCTCTAATGCCTCATTGAGGCAGAGGAGAAGAGCTTCTTTCTCCTGGAGCACCGCTGTGAGGGCCTTGTCTCTCTGCCTCCACACATCCCTCTCCGCCTGCACCTCCTTCTGCACTCGCTCCTTCTCAACCAGCTCTACTCTCATTTCCTGAAGCCAACAAGGAACTATATGTTAGGAAGTAGAAACATCTTTGACAATGTAACTTTATATCAGGTCTGTAGTTTCTGTTAATGACCGTGTGTGTGTTCAGACTCACGTTAATGATGTCCTGGTTCCTTTGAAGTACAGTATTGAGAGTGTTGAGGTCCCTCTCCCGGTCTCTGCTAGCCCTCCTAAGTGCCTCTATCTCGCTCTCCATCCTCTTCTCCTTATCACTCATCTCACAGCACAGGTCTTCCAGGCCCTGCTGAAGAATACGTAGTGCATAAGCACATTGTACAAACATCTTATGTAGCAGAGGGTGTTAAATGTTATTATCCATGATTTGAAAGTCTGCAAGAGCTTATTAAATTCCTCATCAAAGGGGATACATCTTAGCTCTCACCTTATCATCGGAGAGGGTTTCTTTTAAATGGTCAGCAAGGGCCTGTGTTAGTCTATCTGCCATGTCTGTCCCGGTTCCCACCTCCTCACACATCTTCTTGATCAGGTCCATGCAGTCCTGTGATAGACAGGGGGATAGGAGATTGTGGTCACAGAAAGCACATGCCTTGAGATTCACTGGAACATCACATAGTGTAGCCTCTGATCCGTTTGGCATTTGCTACTGCTAAAGCAGATGAGGTTTGCTAAACTGCAGTTTTGTTCAAATACAATCTTTCAGTTTTACTTTGTGACTAAGCTGATTCCCATCTGGCAACACCACTGTATCATCAGACAGTTCAGAGTGTCTGTGTTTTGGTGGTACATAACGTTGTACTAGCTTGGCCCAACTCATTCCTGATTGTCCCTGTTTTCAGCATGACTGCACTTTGTCTCCCCTTACAGAATCACTGTGATTAACTCACCAGGGCAACACGGTCTCAGTTGTGAACAACTCACCAGGGCAACACGGTCTCAGTTGTGAACAACTCACCAGGGCAACACGGTCTCAGTTGTGAACAACTCACCAGGGCAACACGGTCTCAGTTGTGAACAACTCACCAGGGCAACACGGTCTCAGTTGTGAACAACTCACCAGGGCAACACGGTCTCAGTTG
>JACXGI010019643.1:0-11914 GCA_016801175.1 Esox masquinongy
AATGAGATCCCTCTGATGCTTTGGAAGCTCTCTGCGGACCATGGCTTTTGCTCTGAGATGCAACTAAGAAAATGTCAGGAAAATCCTACTAGAACAGCTGAACTTTATTTGTGATTAATCAGAGTCACTTTAAATGATGGCAGGTGTGTAATGACTTCTATTTAACATGAGTTTGAATGTGATTGGTTAATTCTGAACATAGCCACATCCTCAGTTATAAGAGGGTGTGCACACTTGTGTAACCAGGTTATTGTAAGGTTTTTATTTTTCATTTTTCCCCCCTCAAAGATTTCAGTTTGTTTTTCAATTGAATTGTTCAAAAGTATAGGTCACATTAAAAGTGGAAAAAGTTCTGACATGATTTATCTTTGTCTCATTCTTTTACATCACACAAATCTGGCATTTTCACAGGGGTGTGTAGACTTTTTATATCCACTGTACTTGGTAAGCCATTAGAGATGAAGTCATAATGCTGTGTATGATGAGGTCCCAGAAACTGCTATATAGGCCTTATCGGTCTTTTCGGTATCATGTGCCTTTTAAATACAGCTCCGGAAAAAAATAAGGGACCAATGCACCTTTTTCTTTCCTTTCCAAAAAAGTTGAAAAGGAAAGTTTTGAGTGAGGAACAGAAGCGTTCAATTTGCAGTGGTCTCTTAATTTTAACCCTTCTGTTTCTCACTCAAAACCTTCCTTTTTGACTTTTTTGGAAAAGAAAGAAAAAGGTGCAGTGGTCTCTTAATTTTTTTCCAGAGCTGTATGTATGTATGTATGTATATTGACAGATATTGGGCATGAAAAGTAATTGAATTAAGCTTGACACAATATATGAGAGTACTAACTATCTCTATACGAAGGACACTAGGGTAGGAAATGTGATGCCCCATTACTTATGGGTCCATACCACCTGCTAGAAACTGTGTATGTGACTATCATAGGACTCTCTGAATAGACCCTTGGGTTATAGGTTGGAATATACCATACAAGGGTATTTTGTAGGATAAACTATTTCTCATAATAGTCTGTGTAATGGTTGGCTAGTCTGTGTAATGGTTGACTGCCTCCTATGTGTCCTGGCATAAAAGACTGTGTTAACATTGTAATCATTGGAGAACATGTAAGAACTATGGAAGATCAACATTTTGGAAGATCAACATTTTGGATGCTTAAAGATTCTCCCCTGACTTGTTTGTTTAAAGACTCTGTTCATGGATCAAAAGTGGACAGAAGCTAACAATATATATATACAGTATCTCACAAAAGTGAGTACACCACTCACATTTTTGTAAATAATTGATTATATCTTTTCATGTGACAACACTGAAGAAATGACTCATTGCTACAATGTAAAGTAGCAAGTGTACAGCTTGTATAACAGTGTAAATTTGCTGTCCCCTCAAAATAACACAACACACAGCCATTAATGTCTAAACCGCTGACAACAAAAGTGCGTACACCCCTAAGTGAAAATGTCCAAATTGGGCCCAATTAGCCATTTTCCCTCCCCGGTGTCATGTGACTCGTTAGTTTTACAAGGTCTCAGGTGGGAATGGGGAGCAGGTGTGTTAAATTTGGTGTTATTGCTCTCACAGTCAAAGCAACTCAACTGAACATGATGCCAAATGAACACGATTCTCTACAATTTCTATACAATTTGTAAGAAGTTTAGATGTGATGGAATGGTTGACGAAAAAAAGAAATCACAGAGAAAATATATTGACTGATATATTGATTTATTTAGGGGGGGCTAATTAATATTTTAGAGGGGCTAAAGCCCCGTTATAAACTGTAATGATCAGAAATAAATGGTAGTTACCTGTATATGCTGCTGTTGGCAGTGGGCCGGTGCACGTTTAGGGACCTCCGAAATGAGAGTCTGCACCACCTTCTCCTCCAGCCCAGCACCACATGATAACCGGCTCCAAACTTGTCTGGTGGCATGCTCCAGGATTAGCCCAGCCAATCAGGCTGAGAGGGTTCATCTGTAAAGTAACAGAAATAAAATCAAGACATCAGTTGGGAAAAGAATGTGTGTAGTGTTTAATGTCTCAATGCCATTAGGATATGGCAGAAAACAAAGTTGTGCGAAGCCATGCATTTGTGCACACTGGCTATTAAGAATTTTATTGTGATTTATTCCACCCCTTGTTCAAAAGAATTATTGGACAACGGGGCAACTACCTGTGAAGAAGTTGTCTGTAATCTGTGTCTTTCAGGCGTGCCTCCAACCCCAAAAGCTCCTCTACAGTCTGGGCCAGGTCAATTTCAATTGTCGCCGGTTCTCCTTGTTTACGTGGCCCCATCCTTCACATATGAAATAAGATTTCATTATGGGTTTCCTTGATCACCTCCACTTTCTGTATAACTCGTAGAGTGTCTGTTCATAATCCAGAAGAATTGAGAAGATATATCAAACAGCAGTGAATTACTGCCTTTAACTACAAATTACAAACAAATGCCTAAAATCCACCTTACTGTTATGTAACCGAAACAGTCCAACTGTCTTTTAGTGAAAAAACACCCTAATTCCAATTACTCAGAATAAGCATACAAAGATATTATTAGTATTTTTATATTACTGCCTCAGTCTACATATCTTCCTTGATCCTGACCAAAATATTAAGGGGACATAGTCTTTATGATGACAAAAGCTAAAGTTGCTCTGCATTATTTATTTTTCGCATAGAAATGATTGTTACACCAATAATTAGAAAAAGTTAAATATTACTTGATATTAAAGACCACACAAGCCAATTTTATATCAATAATGTAAAGCTATCAATACATTTTGCTTACCCTAAATCTGCAGAATAAAACCACTAACAAGCTTATGGCACACATCCGTCTTGTAAGCTTGACTCTAGTTACAGCATTTCTATTGATCGTCACTTACTTAAGATGCTTGCTCTGTGGTTCTATGGTTCTTACAGTCAGGGAAAGTTGCAATGATAAACGAGAATGCATATTAAGGATTTCGACGTTTGTTAAAATATGATTACAAAATTGTGTACTTCCATGAATTTGCTTAGCAGATTTTCCAGGTAAAAATGATCTTGTGCTGGGAATTAATATTTTAATGTTCCACTCGGTAGCCTGGTGCACATAATAGCAATAAAGTACACGTCAGAAATACTCGGAAAACATGATGATTACCGCATGCTTAGTCACACATTGATTATACTCAAACTAGACTTGAGTATTTATTTCTGTCCCAGCAAGTGAAACACTTCTTGCACTGAGCCCAGTCTAGTTGGGGAAAATGCTACCAATCAAGCTAGCTAGTAGCTGACTTACTGCACGTTAGTTGGCTTGCTAAACAGTACAGTTAATGTTATTCGATGGTAACTACTTGACTTTAACTATGTCAGATAGTTAGCCATCTGCTTTGTAAAGAAGTGAAATAAGCTTACCTGAGATTGGTGTCGGCTTAACGAACTGAGATTGTTAACTTCAAGGCATTAATTAATTGCAGTAACTAGTTAGCTAGGTACTTAAAATGTGCACTACCTGCAGTAGCTAGCTTGGTATACTATACTGTAGGCTACATGTCTAAATAAGAAAATTACTAAATTAGAAAATTGCTAGATTAGAAAAACTGAAAGTACATTGCTGTAGTTTGAAAGGTTAACATCAATGATTGCAACATTTCTAAATAGAAAAATTGCTCAATTCGACAATGATAACGACTGAAAGCACTCAAAGTTACTGCCAATATAGCTACAGTACGACTGTACAGTGCTACAGTAGGCTAATCACAGTAGCAGAACAGTAAAGTACTGGTGAAAACTCAGACACGACTGAAACAGAACATAAATTAGAATTATCTTAAACTGGAGTAAAAAAAAACATAAATATAGTTAAACAAATCAGAAGTACTATAGCTACCGGTAATGTAATTGCTGAGGTAAACTTCGGATGACTTATAGGAGTACAAACTACAATGAACAAAAAATGGTGGGACGCTCGAACTGTGGCACTTCAATTGTGTAAGCCTTCCATCTGGTATTGTGGGAGATTACATGGCATTTGAATTGAGCTGAATTGTGTGTATTGGGGAATTCTTGTTTATTCATCTGAACTCTGAAATATTTGGAATATGTGGTTTCCGATGAGTTAAACTTTTCCAGTTGTAGTTACGTAAGGTCGTTACCAAACAGGTACGTAAGTTTTTACATTGTCAGTACGTTGTGTAATTACGTTTCTGCAACGTCCTGAGCAGGTAAGGAAGATTAACAATTATGTGGTCATGCAATTACCTTCGGATAACGTTGCCACAAGGTTGTGAGAAGGTAATGTCATGACATTACCAATCATTACCAATCTATTACGTTACAGTTGGTCGTGGTTACGTACCAACCGTGTTTGCTGGGTGGCCACCTGGCTGTCGCAATTATTACATTACCTGATCGAAATAATTTGAGCCACATCGCAATTATTTTTATAGACAACAATCTTTTTGCACAATCATGTTTCCAATCTGAATAAGGGATTTTGAGGCCAATGTTAGAAACATCTCAACAAATAGAGTACCATGCGAAATATGTCCATTGACATAGGATGTCAGAGCGTTCCGCCAAAAAGAGTAGAACTGATTCATTTCATCAGGTTTATTTTTATTTGAAAACATTTTGCTTTCATGCTACTTGCAAACATGAATCTTTTAATACTTCTTGATTATATGATATCTGTATGTCTCATGTGTCTAATAGTTAATTTTAATCATAATATAGTGTCCCACTTTACATTCCGCGTTTCCATTGCTGCCAAACACTGGTGTTTCCCCCCAAAAGTCCAGATTTTTTTCTGTTTCCACTGACTCGGGCCAGGGCCAGTCGGCTGAGTGGCCTGGCTCTTGCTTGGTGCCATGCCCAGGACTTTAGGACTTAGGGCGGAGTTTGCAGATTGACGCGTTACGTGGTGTGAAAACGCAGCATGTTGTTCGAATGGCGATGTGTACACTGTAAGACTTTTCTGTAATTTCAACAGTAAAATACTGTATAGTGTACAGTAAAGAACCATAAGTGTCTTTTACAGCATGAATACTGTACATTGCACTGTATTCTGGGTAAAATTCTAAATAATACAGTAATATACCGTGTTTGGAAGCTTCCTGTAAAAAATACTTTAACATACTGTAATATTTTACAGCAGTGTCCTTCCCTACTGTATAAAGACGACAAAAGGAATCCAAATTGAATAATTAAATATATAAATGATGAAATAAGTTATTTAATAAATATTTGATTTTAAGTGGCACATTAATATGAAATCAGCTGTCTAGTGTCGTTGGGTTAGCCGAACAGCGGCTAAAGACCTTCCCCTTGCATTGATTGACATGTCCCTTTTGATTCTGAAATAAGCTAATAAATACAACATTAAAATGTTGAAATATGATATTACATGATTAAATACGCAATGAAATTATGAAATGCGCCATTAAATTATGAAAAACACCATGAAATAGGTCACGTTATTATGAAAAAGGCCATGATGTTATGAAATACATCTTCTAATGACAAAAAGAGATTGGGAAATACAATGTATTATTATGAAATATCACACTATAATTATAAAAAATGACATTATAAAAATATTTCATTATAATGTGCCACCTAAAATCATATATTTATTGAATTAAATATTTGTATGTTTAATTTTGACCCCTTTGGTCCTCCATAATTGCACACTACCGTGGAGAGAGGCACCAAACAGCCTGTCGTGTGTGTGCGAATGTGTGAGTGAAAAATTGAAAGAATGTTCAACTCTGAGGAAAGAAACCAACAAAACCAACATATTCTATCGATTATTTTCAGAATTGAGGTAAAGTTGCATTCACGTTATAATAAATATGCAGCTGCCACCAAACGTTTTACCTATTAGTTACATTTTAAAATATTTTACGAAACTATCGTTAGCTGCTGCAGGTTTGAGTAACCATAGGTACTAGGTAAGTAGTCTATAACATTAGCAAGAGATCTAACGTTAACTAGCTAGCTACTTTGAATGTAACACGTCTGTTACCCAAGTTGACATATCGAGTTAATCTTACTACGATTGTAAATAATCAATAACGAGAATAAATGATGATGGTATGCTACTGCTAAGTGTCTCTCAGGCTGTTGTGGGAAGAATACATTAATTGACTTTGGTCGCACTGTGGTAGTAAAATCCGAGGAAGCAACAGAGCTCATCCTTAGGGCGAATCAATTACTGTACTGTAATATAGTTCATCAGCAGACAAGGACTAATATATATATTTTTTATTATTCTGTGGTGTCCAAGGCATTTAGTTACAGTTGTTGAAAGGGGAATGGTTTTAGCTGGCTGTTAGCTTTCTAGCCCTATTCAGGCTGGGTGCTTGTACTTCAGATTGTGTGGTTGGCGCCTTGAATTTCCTCCCGTCATGCCTTGAACTCTTGAAGTATCTGGATCCATCCAGATATAATTAATTATATCTACAAAAACAGGCACTGACTGATATTTTGACTTAGGTTATTCACAGGTTTTTTTCTAGCTTTTCTGGTCAGGTAAGAGTGTGCAACTTGGTCTAAATATTATTTCCTCTTTCACACTGGCTGGTTGGTGGTATTAGATTTGTTAGTAATGTTAAGGTGTAAATCCTGTCATTTTTGCAGCCCTAATATTAAAGCATACACTACTCATGCAAAAACCCATAGAAATGTGTCAAACTATGGTTTTGCTTGTGGCGTAGAAATGTGCCTGTGCACCTTTAGGAACTTCTCTGCTTTTAAGTCCCATGTATGTAGGCATCATAAAAAGACAAAACCTCAGAATGAGGTGTCTCCAAATGGGGAAATTCCATGGATCTGCCAGGTTCAGGGATGTTCATTTCAGACCCTTACTTTTTCTGTTTTGTGCACTCATTTGAGATGGCATGTCCGAGATGGGAAAAAAGTATCTTGTCCCCATAGAGGTTGCTCCAGATATTTCCGGGTCAGGTCATCTTTTGCCTCACATCTTAGCAGAAAACATAAGGAGCAAGTTGTATGTCAGAGTCATGTCAGACAAAATGCAGAAAGCACATTAGGTGAAGAGACTGACATGCTTGCAGATGCACATTTTGATGAAGATATGTTGGAAGATGAATTTGATCCAGGGGCCTTCCTGAATAACTTAGCCTTGTTTTACTTAAAGATGCAAGCCAAAATGTTGTTGACAGCCAGCACAATACAATCCATAATAGAGGAGTTCCAGGAGGTCCATAACTGTGGAATGAAAGGTGTGCTTTCAAAACTCAAAGAGAAGTTGTCTATGCTTAACTTGCAGGCCAGTGATGTAGATTAAATCATTGAAGAAATATCACAAGAAGACCTGCTTACAGTACATAATGAAGGACTCCTAAGGTCGGACAAAACACAAAAGTCATTTTTCAAAAAGAACTTTAGCTATGTTGAGCCCAGTCAAATTTACCTTGGTTTGGATAATAATGGCAAGAATCGTTTCTGTCAGTACATCCCCATTAAAGAGACACTGAAATCTCTCCTAGGACAGACAGAAGTGAAAGAGCAATACAAACAGACAAAAATGCATGCCTCTGTTGCCACTATTTTAGAGGATGTGTCAGATGATAAAATAGTTAAGGAAAATGCATTGCTACAAGAGTCCCCCTCATCACTGTCTATCATTCTCTACCAGGATGCATTTGAAGTGGCAAATCCTTTGGGCTCAGGTAAAAAGAAACACAAAATCCTGGCAGTATACATGATATACTGTATACACTGGGTGAGGTTCTGCCCCACAGTCGATCATCAATTGATCCCTTGCAATTGGTATTGCTCTGCAGGGAGAGTGATTTTAAAAAGTTTGGGCAGGAGAAAGTGTTTTCCAATCTGATTGCAGATCTTAGAAATATTGAGGAATCAGGCTTTGAGACAGGGGATGGGGAAACTATTAAAGGGTCTTTGATAGCCATTACTGGGGACAATCTTGTGTCCCACTGTATTGGTGGGTTTACAGAAAACTTTAGCTTGAGCAACTATTTCTGCAGATACTGTTTAGTTGATAGAGAGACCTTTAAAAGAATACCTCTTATACTTGGCCCAAAGAGAACAATCCATAACTATCAAGACAGTGTAGAGGAGCTGTCCACCACTGACCAAGAAATGGTCCATGGGATCAAGTTTGATTCAGTATTCAACACTTTAAAATCCTTTCACATTTGTAAAGGGCTTCCTCCTTGTCTAGGCCATGATTTATTTGAAGGAATAGTTTTTAATGACTTGGCCCTTTTCGTTAAGCATTTAATTACTGTTGAAATACATTTTACATATGTCCAGTTAAATTGGAGCATCTCACAGCTCAGACATACAGGGAGCGATGCACATAACAAACCATGTGAGATCAAACCAAATGGGGAAAAACTTAGTGGCCATGCAGCCCAGAATTGGTGTTTTCTACGACTACTACCAGTATATGTTGGTGACAGGATAAAAAACCCACTAGACAGTGAGGTGCGGCAATTGTGTCTCAAACTAAGAGAGATGGTTGAGTTAATTTGTGCCCCGAAAATATGTCACAATCAGATTGCATTCTTGAGGACTCTGATTGAAGAGTATGTGCATCTAAGAAACACTATGTTCCCTGAATCAATACTGAAACCAAAGCATCACTATTTGTTGCATTACCCAGACCTCATCTTGCACTTTGGGCCGCTCATTCGTTTGTGGACACTGAGGTTTGAGAGCAAGCTCTCCTACTTCAAAGAGTGTGCCAGAAAACTTCACAACTTTAGAAACCTGTGTAAAACATTGTCTGAGAGGCACCAGGTACTCCAGTCTTACTTATTCAGCGGCACTTTGTTTCCACATATCATTGAATTTGCCGGTGTCACAAATGAATTTGATGAGCAGTTATTTAATGACGCCATTCAGGGAGCTGTTCAGTCAAAGGGGTTCACAAAGGAAAGCACTGCAGAGGTGTCTACTGTTGTATACAAAGGAACAAAATACACTAAATGCTTTTTTGTTGTAATAGGAGAAAATGAGGATGGATACACCTTTGGAAAGATCTCACTGATTTTAGTCACAGAATCACGGGTCCATTTCATTGTTGGGGTGTATCAGTCTGTGTCACTGGTTGATCTTGGTGTTCATTTTATACCAGATTCTGAGATTAATTATGTATGTATTAATGCAGATAGTCTGTGTGATTATTACCCACTGCCAGTTTATAAAGTGTCAGGTCTTTCAGTTGTTTCCCTGCATCACTCAGTGTGTTTTCCCTAAACCAGTTTAGGCATGGAGGGTCTTCTAGACGCAATTAAGCACCAGATGCCTGCATTGGAGACTGAGACATTGACTTCCTTGGTGGAGCATCTGATAAGAGGTATTGGAGTGGAGAATATTAGAGACCTTGAATATGTTAAGCCAGAGGACATAAAAGATTTTTTGACAACGATACAGTGCCGGAAATTTCTGAAAATCTTCAAGCACAGAGGTGAGACTTGATTGATGAATGTTTATATAATTGTCTTAACAAAACACACTGACACTACAAAGCCTCTCACTCACAATTGTATTTACATACACTTAAAAACCGTATGTAAATAGTTTGACCTCTAAATAAAAAGGTTTATGCTGCAATGGAGAAAAGCATACTGTAGGCAATACAATACAAATATTTAATGTATCTGTAAATATTTTTGTTCTATAATGGAGAACATCTCTGAATAGTTATTTTTGCATTGTATTTTTGTATATTGACAGGTGTGTTGCCAGCAAAATATGAAAGATTATTTGAAATTTTGACTGTACAGTGTTGTGGGATGAATGTCAAGAGAAGAAAAGTATGAGTGTACGTACATACCACATATTAAAAAAAAACAATGACATGTACTCGATGTACATCATATTCATCTGAAAGAGAAAAATGAGGGAGTTATTAAATTTGTGATCTACTTTTCACTACTAAATTCATGCGGGATAGACTGTATTTTATATACATTGTCATTTTGCTTACATTTTCTAATTTGATCTTCAAAGTTTCCGGTGGTCGCTCATCATCCCCTCAACCTTCCAAGTCAGTCACCAGTTTGATTGGTGTGAGTGAATTGCTGTCCCCTTCGAGTCCAGCCTCCACAACATCAATGGTTAACACAAGCACATCATGGGTCAGCAACTTTCAGGTACCTTGGCAGAAGATGCCCTTCAGCATTAGGCAGGCCATTGCACAAGGGAAGAGGGTTGAGGCTGCAGACAGGTGGCAGATGGTAAGGGAGACAGTAGACGCTATGCGAGAATACTGCCCAATCCCAACAAGGCTATATGCAGTGAAATAGCCAAAGCCATTGTAACCCAGTATCCAAAGAGTTTTGGAGATATGACGGAGGAAGGAGAACCACTTGGCAGTGGGTACTACTCACTTTTCAGTAAGATTAAGACCAGAGAGGAGCATAAAAATCGTAACAACACTAGGTAGAATACGAAGGCCCAAGAGGAGCAATGCAGATGAAAGTGACATCAGCGGCCACCAACAGGCTAAAACGGCAAGAACAACAGCTGATAGTTATGGCTGCATCAATTGGCAACCACTTGACCTTCCAGATGGAGAAACCCCCGATTCCCTTGAAAACAAGAGACAGACAATGTCGACCATGTTCAGCTGTGTGGGCCCCAGTGGTGCAGACAAGAGGGAAGTGGAAGACCTGATGAAGCTGACATACATTTATCAATGTCACATGATAAACACTTGCCCTCCACCAAGCATTAGTGACATCCAGGACCAGTGGCCTTTCCTCTTCACTAAGCTATGTCTCTGTGACCACTTCAATACCCTCACTGGTATCTATATTGAAAGTTGCCTGACTCAAGCCCTCCTGAGCAAGGGTCCAAGAATTGTGGACTTTTTTAAAAGCCAACAGACCAAGTGGAGGAGAGAGATTCAGTCCCTGTTGAATGAAGTTATGGTTCTATCAGAGGCAATGAAGATCTTAAAGCCACTGCTGCCATTCTTCTGTTGATGGCCCACTTTAAAGAGGAGGCGGCCTGTCTGTTCCTCTTGGCAGATGTGAGTAAAAGTGTTTATATACATATAAAGTGTATACCGGAATGATTAATAATGTTACTACTGTAATTTTTCACATGATTTTAATTACTTTCTTTTTGTTCATGTGTTTTGTAATTTTAGGTCACTGCAACTCCGATGGACATTGAGGCGCAAATGTCTTTGCCGGACACCCCAATGCTGATCATGCTTGGTAGTATTTGTTATTATTTACAGTGGGGAAATAAATTATAGTTCATTACTTTTCATGTGCTATTTAGTGAGTATGTAATAACACCTCTACCTCTGTTTACTGTATCTCAGGGAATACCCTATTTGATTGCTCAAAATGGATGTTTTCCATTGAGGGGAGAGTGGTCTGTGTTTTGGACAGTCAGTCCAACTTTGCTGCTGCTCTCTCTGTGCTCTTCAGCACCTTCTATGTTTTTAACATAGAATACCAGGAGTCAGCTTTGGCCACCTTGGAGCTGATACAGAGGTGAGTGTTGAACCGCTGTTGATCCGACACATTTAGTACAGTGGATATAAAAAGTCTACACACCCCTGTTAAAATGCCAGGTTCTTGTGATGTAAAAGAATGAGACAAAGATGAATCATGTCAGAACCTTTTCCACCTTTAATTTCAATTCAATTGAAAAACAAACTGAAATCTTTGACGGGGAAAAATAAAAAACTCACAATAACCTGGTTGCGTAAGTGTGCACACCCTTAAACTAATACTTTGTTGAAGCACCTTTTGATTTTATTACAGCACTCAGTCTTTTTGGGTAGGAGTCTATTAGCATGGCACATCTTGACGTGGCAATATTTGCTCACTCTTCTTTGCAAAAGCGCTCCAAATCTGTCAGATTGCGAGGACATCTCCTGTGCACAGCCCTCTTCAGATCACCCC
>JACXGI010019644.1:0-11903 GCA_016801175.1 Esox masquinongy
GGTGGGTGGCGATGGGGGTTCGGGGCCTGTAGTGCGCCTGCGCTCTCACTAATCACATCTTTCAGCATCCAGGCCCCTCTGCTCCAGTAATTACTGTTTGGAAAATAAATAATTTATCATCGTGATCTCTCTGAAGTGCAAAGCAGTGGCAAAATGGGTGTGCTCTCATGACTGCTCCTTATGGCACAGCCACCACCAGGGAGCAGATGGGCTCCGCTCCTTGAAAAGGGACTTTGGGGCAAAGAGGGAATACGGACAAAGTCATTTATCCTTGTATAAATGAATCTCTTCCCACATTTTACCTCTCAGTCTAATCTTACTTTAATGAAATGTCTTGTTTATTGAAAATGTAATTGAATCTGTGTCTTTTCCGCACCGCTGGTCTTCAGTCTTGGTTTGCCTAATGGTGTGAGTCGGAGCGACAGAGAGGCTGGGGATGAGAACCCTCGGCAGACGGGCTCAGCCAGGTGATATGTTGGGAGACCTGAGCTCCCAGGCTGCAGTCTGCTCAGAGTCAGGCACTAATTGAAAACATGCAGCCTGACAGGGGACAAAATGTCCCCAATAGATCTCCCTGGAAGGAAATCGATGAACGGGCTCAGGGATCTCCTAAGGTGCAGATGACAAACAAGCGTATATAGAAACTAAGCAATTCATAATTAAGACTTGACAGATTATCCTGACAGCAACAATGCTATAGGTGTATACAATGACAAAAATGTCATAGTTTGAAAAGCCAAAGTCTTCAATAAGGTAAGGCAGCTGGTATTCTTAGTGATAATCTTGTTTTTTTGAAGATACTACAGCAACAGTGTGTGGGAGACAAATTTGCAGATGGTCCTCCTCCTACACACCTGTATAAATACAATGTGAAACGAGTATGGACTTTGTGTTCTAAACTCAACATAACATCTGCAAGACTCATCTGATTTCTGTGTCATCGTTTGAACAAAGTAAATGTTACTGCTCTCACAGCAAATTCCACCTCTGAATTCACACCAGGCGTGCTATCTAGCGCAGCCTATTTTAACAGATAAACCAGTATGACAGCAGTGCACGCGTGCGCGCACACACACACACACATTCACTCAGGAAATCAGTAACACACAGCTAAGCAGCTGACCACCATATTGAATGTTCAGATGTGATCCTCTGATGTGCTTCACATACAGTATACTGTCCCCATGGTTGAGACTGACCTAAATTACTACTTAGATTTCAATCCACTTTTTCCATTTTCCATCCAGAAGACTGCCAAAGGCTTGGCTTTCAAGTATTTACTGTCTCTTACACTCTGCTCAATCTAGTCCCTGTATTCCCTGCATGAATATCTCTGCTCTTCTCAGCTGTGTCCTTTCAAACCAGAGGCAAAGAATATTCCTTCACTGCTTTGCTTTTGTGAAACTCCAACTGTCAACACAATACATTAGGTCTCTTTGCAGGACTGATTGAAAACGTGTGACTTGTAAAATAATCGTTGCAGTTTATGGCTGCTGCACTATAAACATTGTAATTATTAAGAATGATAGTTTGTCTCGACAAATAAGGAATGATCTGGGGTTTCAAGACACGGATGTTAATGTTGATTGGACAAGTCTAGTCTTATATCAGTCAGATTATAGCATGTCTGGGCATAAATTCACTTAAAATGAATTTAATCCCAGATATGATAGAGATGGTTGTAAAGGGGATTATGCAACTAAAGGCCTATTTATCACACAGTTTTTTTCTGATTTCTCTCTCCATTACATGTGCAAGTTATTAACATCAGGACAGTAGGGCAAAACCCTTTTAAACAGAGTAGATGCAGTAAAAATCTACTACAGCTTAATTGAAAAATCTGCCTGCTATTTCTTGAATAACGTATTCCATAACTTTAGAAAAATGTATAAACGTATACTTAAATAATAAATAAACAATGCAACAATAAACATCACCCCCCCTTGGGCAAATTGAGGTATTGCATGTGGCTAATGAATTTCAATTCATTATTATTGCTCCCCCTTGGGCCAATCAGTCTAATTTTGTAAATGCCAGATTTCTATGGCAAGTTGCATCATTCTTCCACATTTAATCAAAATAGGACCAGTGGTGTCTGAAATATTGCACTAAAAGATGGACAGAAATAGACAAATGGGTGGTGAGCATATGAGATGAGATTGATGAGATGAGTGTTGAATATATAAAATAAATCCACAGTTGATGTTGACCTTTTGAATATGGCTATTTGTTATTTACTGTAGGTGCAGACAGATTAATAAGTTTGAAGGCTGTACAGTTTAGCTATTTCCTAGTTCAAAGTTTGGTGTTGACTTGATGGGGTGAGTATAGCCTCATTAGTGGAATGGATGGCCAGTTTCTGAGGGCCACAGCACAGGGAAAGAAACAGTTCAGGTGGCAGGATTGACACATACTGCCCACCTGCCTTCTGTCTGCCAGGAGATCATTTTGCGAACAGTGGAAACAGTCAAGAATTCAACACATTTCTGGCCCTGGAGTCATGTAGGACCTGGATGGAAGGCAGCTGGCAGCCCATTTCTACAGACATATACCCCTACAGCAGACGGACTCTGACCCAAACCGGATTCTGATGCAGGGCTCACGACGGAAACTAGGAATTATAAAACCAGATTAGGATTGATTGGGATTTGTTTACTTCAGATGCCTTGATTGTTCTATCCACTAGTGTGCCTTCTGAAGTTGTGGGAGATGACGGTCCACAGGAATTTTAATGATTCGGCTGAACTGACAGCTGAGCCCTGGATCTCAAGGGGCAGAGGTGTGTGGGGGGGGGGAGTGCCTGAAGACAACCTGAACCTCCATGGTTTTGTCTGAGTTAGGTTTGAGGCTATATTCACTGCCTCTACACTGGACATGAAGTCACCGTCGTCGGGACCAACCATGGAGTTGTCACCCGCTAACTAGAGGCGTTTGACAGATGTGTTGTCGGAGGTTCAGTCGTCAGCGCTGCGAGTGCAGTCAGGGAGGGACTATGCATCCCGCAACAATTCACCGCTGAGGGACGCAGAGTGGGCGGTGGAAGGTTTGAAGAATCTGACGGATGACCGGGTTCATAGCGCCGTCCACAGACCTGTCGGCTCTGTAGGCAAACTGCAGCGGATCGAGGGAGACGTCTCTGATGGTTTTGAGATGGGAAACATCTAGGCACTCAGATGTTTATTATCTTTGGGCGACTGGAACGATGACGGAGGACTCGGATTTGTGATTCTAATCTGCAGTTGGGAAGGTTACGGTTATTTGGCATTGAGGAGTCATCCGCAACCACTGTGCTTTTGTAACTGGGTGTCTGTCTAATGAGTTTCAAGACAGGCAGTCATTGTTGGAGAACTGTCGCTCCAGACTGACATTGACTTGTTTTATGTTTGGCTGACCTTATTCCTGAGTGAAGATGTTTCTAGGCCATCCTAAAGAGGACTCTGCACCTGGTCTTGGGCTTCTCCTCTTTGGCACAGCAGAGGCCCCTAACCTCACCAATGAACCAAAGGCTTAGTGTTGCTGTGTGAAATGAAGGTTTTGGATGAGATGCAGACTTCCTCACATTCATTTATGTAGGATGTGACCGAGTCAGTGTAGCTGTTCACACTCACTGTCCACTTGATTATAGGTACACCAATCTAGGATCCAACTGGCTGGACAATAGGAACAGCAGTGAATAAAAATGACTGAAAGCGTTTCTGTCTTGAACCCTACCCAGATATGTGAGCCATAGCCAATCAGAGCTACAATAGGCATATATATAAATAAGCCATTTGCCAGACAGTGACATCTGGTTCACTTGGTGTTTACAGGCTGTAGTGCTACTTTAGATCATCCCTGAAGTTTTTTTATGCGAAAATGTAGATACCTCACAAATGTTTTTACATTTGGGAACATAGCATTCCAGATCAAACAACAATGAAAAGGAAGGCTCTCTCTCTTACCCTGCTGTGTTCATCAACTACAAAAGAACATCAAGTAGTCACAGCGAGATGAGCTCAAATCTACAGTAGACAAACTCATTCAGCGTTCACATGACAGCTAAATGGAAACTTGCAAGCTTTAACCAGGACCAAGAGAACAGAGCACATCACTCCGGTTCTTAAATCTTTACATTGGCTTCCAGTCAGTTACAGAATAAATTTCAAAGTGGTGCTTTTAGTTTATAAATCTCTGAATGGTTTAGGACCCGAATACATTTCTGATATGTTTGAAGAATATAAACCGAGAAGGGCTCTTAGATCCATGAACACTGGTCAGCTAGTAGAGCCCAGAGCCCAAACTAAACATGGAGAAGCTGCGTTTAGCACTTATGCTGTACACAACTGGAATAAACTATCAGAAGATCTTAGACGTGCCCCAAACGTATCCATTTTTAAATCCAGGTTAAAAACACTACTCTTTTCACGTGCCTACGACTGAGCACTTAAACTTAACCACACTGTTTAGCCTTATAGCTTCCTATGGTTTTATCCCATTTCTAATCTTTTTTTTTTAATCTTTATGTTTTCTTATTGTATTTCTATTATTATGATGTTTTCATTTGTTTTGATGTTATAATTTGAGTATTTGTTTTTATGTTATTGTATTTCTATATATTTTATATTTTATTTTTCTTTGTAAAGCACATTGAATTGCTTCGATGTATGAATTGTGCTATATAAATAAACTTGCTTGCTTGCTTGCTTTACCGCCAAACCTATTTGATCTATGAGCTTTAACATGTTATATTTAGAAAACTTAAAGTTCGGTATACCTAGTGAAGTGATTCTCATTTCTTCCCAGCTGGCTCCTGCTTATATCCTTCAAGCACCAGGAGATTTCCCTAGAGGCTACTTGCATATCTAGCTGGAAGTACAGTAGGTTTGACAACAAAAAAATAATATGGCAAGGAGGAAAAGCAGACAATCCAAATTGCATCGTATTGTTATCTAATAGGCTGTGTTTTCTTTTAATCCTCCAGCCTTTCGGGAGCATACATTGTTTTATATTGTTGAATTTTTAGGACGTAACTTCCATTATGTAGCCTGCATCACATTTAGCCCATTGTGTTTGTTTAGACTAATTATCCCTCTGGCAGCAACATGCCAAATGGGTCTCCAGGATCCAAACAGGCACAGTTATTTTTTTCCCTTTTTTTCCTCAGTAGTTTTTGCTACGGAACTGTTTGTCATCGTGTACATTTCAAACAGGTGTACATTTCTTATTTATTTACGCATATTGGGTCGATGGGAAAGACGTGAGTTAATTTCTAAATGGATCTGGATACGTTTTGGGACCATGATGACCTCTGTGTGACCTTTCTGTCAGCTTGAACGAGTCTGGCCATTGTCCTCTGACCTCTCTTATTGTGTTTTTGCCTAAAGATGAACCGCTCACAGAAGGTTTTTAGTTATCGCGCCATTCTACGTAAACTCAAGAGACTATAGTGTAGGGATTTTCAACTCAGGCCCTCAAAGCCAGTTCCAGTCCATGTTTTCATTGTAACCCCCTAATCAGGCACTTATTAGGATCTGGGACAACAGGTGGATGCAGCTAATGATGCTATAATAAATATATGGACTAGCAGTCAGATGGTCTGTAAGACAGAATTGTCTTTTTAGACATTTGACCAGTTGCTTCCATTTGGAACCATCCTGTTCAAGGCAAATGTGTTTAAAATTGAAGATCGTTGTGAATGTAGAACTTGTGTACTTTGTTTCCCCATCGGTGATCTGATCTGCCCGTAGGTTTTGTGCTGAGGATGATTCTTGGTGCTATGCAAACTCCAGCTAAAATAATTACAAAGGTTTGCTGTGAATTATAACAAATTCTAGGTGCATCACGTATCAAGTGTGCATGTGCACAAATCTATACTTGAATTTACATTTACAGTACTGTGCAAAAGATTTAGACAGGTGTGAAGAAATGCTGTAAAGTAATAGTGCTTTCAAAAATAGACATGATAAAAATATTTGTCAGTTAACAAAAAACAAAGTGAATGAACAAACAAAAAATCTAAATCAAATCACTATTTGGTGTGACCGCCCTTTACCTTCAAAACAGCATAAATTCCTTTAGGTGCACTTGCACAAATTCAGGGATTTTGTAGGCATGTTGTTGGGTGTATAATTAAACAGTTACACCAAACAGGTGCTAATGATCATTAATTACATTTGTAGGTTGAAACACAATCATGACCTGTAACAGAAACAGCTGTGTAGGAGGAATAATACTGGGTGAGAAACAGCCAAACTCAGCTAACAAGGTGAGGTTGCTGAAGACGGTTTACTATCAAACATACATCAATGCAGGACTGAGCACTGCAACAAGACACAAGGTTGTTCTACTGCATCAGCAAGGTCTCTCCCAGGCAGAAATGTCAAGGCAGACAGGGGAATCCAGATGTGCTGTCCAAGTTCTTTTGAAGAATCACAAAGAAACCAGCAACCTTGAGGAGCTCAGTGGTCGGCCAAAGAGACTTACTGCAACAGATGAATGACACATCATGCTTACTTCCCTTCACAATCGGAAGATGTCCAGCAGTGCCATCAGCTCAGAATTGGGACGCTGGTATACTAATCTACTGTCCGGAGAAGTCAGAAGTGGCCTTCATGGAATAATTGGGGTCAAAAAGCCATACCTTCGACATGGAAGCAAAACCAAGTGACTCAAATATGTACGCAAACACAGGGACTGGTGCGCAGAAAAATGGCAACAGGTTTTCTGGACTGATTAGTCAAAATCTGAAATATTTGTCTACAGCAGAAGGCAGTTTGTCTGCAGAAGGGCTGTAGAAGAATACATGAATGGGTGTCTGTAGGCAACATTGAAGCATGATGGAGGTTTCTTACAAGTTTGGGGTTGAATTTCTACAAACGGAGTCAGGGATTTGGTCAGAATGAATAGTTACCTCAATGCTTAGAAGTGCATACAGTATAGAATACACTTGATTAGCCCCAAATGTATTATGCAGCATAACACCAAACCCAAGAATACAGCGAAAGTCATTAAGAACGATTAGTATCTTCAGCATAAAGAAGAACAAGGTGCGCTGGAAGTGATGGTATGGGCCCCACAGAGCCCTGACCTCAACATCATCGAGCCTGTCTGGGATTACGTAAAGACAGAGAAGATGCTGAGGCTGCCGAAATCCACAGTATAACTGTAGTTAGTTCTCCAAAATGTTCAGGCCAGCCTACCTGCCAAGTTTCTTCATAAACTGGGTGCAAGTGTACCTAGAAGAATTTATACTGTTTTGAAGTCAAAGAGTGATCACACCAAATATTGATTTGATTTAGAATTTTCTTCAGTTCATTCACTATTTATTTTGTTGCCTGCTAAATATGAACTATTAACTCTTCTAAACTGCTCAAAAAAAGTAAGGGAACATGTAATCATCACAGTATAACACCAAGTGAATTAAACTTCAGGGATATCAATCTGTCCAGATAGGAAGCATAAACGATTGTGAATCAGTGTCACCTGTTTTGGTGCAAATGAAAGTGACAACAGGTACACTGGAGAGGCAACATCAAGACAACCACCAAAAAGGGAATAGTTTTGCAGGTGGTGGCCACAGACAATTGCTCTCTCCTTATCCTTCCTGACTGATTCTTCTCTAGATTTGCAGTAGTGTCCTTGTCACTACTGATAGCATGAGGTTGTACCTGCAGCCCATTCAGGTTGCACAGGTAGTCCAGCTCCTCCAGGATGGCACATCCATACGTGCCGTCACAAGAAGGTTTGCTGTGTCTCCCAGTACAGTCTCAAGAGCATGTAGGAGATACCAGGAGACGGGAGGAGAGCTGGACAGGGCCATAGAAGAGCATTAACCCAGCAGCAGTATCTGCTCCTTTGTGCAATCGGGAACAGGAGGAGCACTGCCAGAGCCCTACAAAATGACCTCCAGCGGGCTACTGGAACTGTCAGAAACAGACTCCATGAGGGTGGCATGATGGCCCGATATCCTCTAGTGGGACCTATGCTCACAGACCACCACCGTGCACCTCGATTGGCCTTCGCCAGAGAACAACAGGTCCGCCACTGGCAACACGTTCTCTTCACAGATGAGAGCAGATTCACACTGAGCACATGACAAACATGAAAGTGTCTGGAGACGCCATGTTGAACATTATGCTGCCTGCAACATCATCCAGCATGACGGGTTTGGCGGTAGGTCAGTGATGGTCTGTGGAGGATTATCTTTGGAGGGTCGCACAGACCTCCACATGCTAGCCAACGGTACCCTGACTGCTGTTAGGTACTGGTATGAAATCCTCAGACCCATCATCAGAACTTACGCTGGTGCAGTGGGCCCTGGGTTCCTCCTGGTGCAGGACAATGCCCGGCCTCAATGTGGCCAGAGTGTGTAGGCAGTTCCTGGATGACGAAGGTATAGATGCCATTGACTGGCCCTCACATTCCCCATACCTGAATCCAATTGAGAACCTCTGGGACGTTATGTATCTGTCCATCCGACACCGCCAAGTAGCGCCACAGACTGTCCAGGAGTTCACTGATGCCCTGATCCAGGTCTGGGAGGAAATCCCCCAGGACAACATCCACCATCTCACGTGGGGGCCATGCACACTATTGAGTCACACTATGAGCTGCCGTGATGAATTTCACGCAGGTTGGAACTGCCTGTGATTTCAATTGTTTATTTTGATTTTCAAAAAAAAAAAAAACTTTGATTTGAGTTTGAATCCAGCCCTCAGTCAGTTGGTGATTTTGGTTCCCAATTCCCATTGACCGTTGTTACATCATTTTGTTCTCATCAAATTACACAATTTACAGTAAATATTTGGATCTTTAATGTATTTTGTTCATCGAGACCCAATGATCTTGTTTTTTTTGAACAGTGTATTTTAGAAAGCATTCTACTTTACAGCAATTTTTCACACTTGCCTAAAGCTTTTGCACAGTACTGTATGAGTTCCTAAAAATGATCTAAGGAATAGTGGCCACACAGATTAACATGACAATACCATCAAGACTGGTTTGTGAACAGAGCTACCTTCCACTCAATGTGATGCATTAAAGATGCTGTTGAATGTGGTGCAGAATCAAAATTATGGCATTTGTACCTAGGCCACATGAGGGAGCTATTGATGGGATGCCTGTTGGTGATTATTGAGTACATTCATTTGAAGAGCGTCATATTTCCATATTTACCGTTAAAGCGAGCAACAACAGAGCGAGCCAAACAAATAATTTTACCATGCACCTAACATGTACAGTATTGTGTATATCCCATAGATTTAAAAGGACAATTCTGACCATATAATCGGGGGTGATTCGTCACTGGTCATCTCCTACAGGTGTGGGTAAAATTCATGACAGTTTCCACGCAATATTGCTACCTGAGACCCCAGGGCTGGAGAGCACGACTTGACAGGATAACAACATTGTCGCGCCAACATGTACGCCCGTATGTACCGTACAATATTGTCCAGTAGAAAACGGCAGGCCCATTAGGCCTGGTTATCTTTATGGAGTGGTATCATTCCTCATCAGCCAGTCTGACTCTCCGCTCATTACAGGAAAAGGATGTGTGGCCCACTTCCATGCTCTCATCTTAATGGGCAGTAATCACAGAAGAGGCCTGATGGAGCTGCTGCTATCTATCTAGCACTGTGATTCAAAGCCAGTCTCGACGAGGGGCACATTTTGGATTATTCCACCAGTAAGCAGCACTTAGTTGAAAGAGCTGCAAATGAGGTCACTTAGTCTGCAGACACTACTGTATCATCGAGAGATTGATTGGACTGATTGCACACATTGACTATTAGCGGATCATTGTCTTGTCTACATCATGGCACGGTAATGGCTTCATATCGTCTGACCTGTTGTTCACTGCATTAGACAGAAGGCCTGTTGTCTCTAATGGGGTTCAGAACCAGAACTAAAACATTGGTGGGTCTAGATAGATTGCCCCCAAGAAATATGAATGGGAAAATCATTTGAGCACTGTAAAAAGCAAAAGGGTGCGGGTTTATAGGCGATGCTGTAATACACGGCGGTGTTAAAATGGGCCTATCAGTGAAACTATTTACGACAACTTAGTCAAGGGGAAAAACTGGAATTATTAATGTTATTCAGGGATTCAGAGAGCTGGGTTCTCGCTGAAGCCCGGGGGTTGGTGGGAAGGACAGCTACAGGAGTACTGGACCTCCCCTAGGCCCTTCCTTCGCTTAAGATACCAACTACCAGAAATATTACTTGGGGATGCACAGGGCTTTGTGGTGCTCGTACTCACCATCACAGTACTAGAAGATGTGGCTTGTTAAGCTCGTTCTTAGCATTGCTGATGTAAAATACAAAGAACTGTTTGCCTTCAGAAAGTAGACGATCCGTTGTTTGCATTGACAAGCTGTGACATGACTATTTATATAAGTGAGATCGACTTTCATCACTTCATAAAACCATGCTTATATGCTTTAATTTAAGACTATCCAAAGGGCACAGATGTTAGTTCAACAGTTGTTTTTACATATACATTTGATTGTAATGTGAATTCAACGTGAACACACTTTCAAACACTCCAACTTTCTATATATACATACAGTATTAAAGTGAAAAAAGGTATGAAAATTAAAACAGTAAATTACCCTATTTGGAAAAGTGAACACCCCCTTTAGAATTGCAATTGCAAACTAGCTGAGGTATAACAAAAAACCAGGTCACAAATCAAGCAGCGGTCCCAAAATCTCACATACAGTATCTCATAAAAGTGAGTACACCCCTCACATTTTTGCAAATATTTGATTATATCTTTTCATGTGACAACACTGAAGAAATGACACTTTGCTACAATGTAAAGTAGTGAGTGTACAGCTTGTATAACAGTGTAAATTTGCTGTCCCCTCAAAATAACTCAACACACAGCCATTAATGTCTAAACCACCCCTAAGTGAACACCCCTAAGTGAAAATGTCCAAATTGGGCCCAATTAGCCATTTCCCTCCCCGGTGTCATGTGACTCGTTAGTGTTACAAGGTCTCAGGTGTGAATGGGGAGCAGGTGGGTTAAATTTGGTGTTATCGCTCTCACATTCCCTCATACTGGTCACTGGAAGTTCAACATGGCACCTCATGGCAAAGAACTCTCTGAGGATCTGAAAAAAATAATTGTTGCCCTACATAAAGATGGCCTAGGCTATAAGAAGATTGCCAAGACCCTGAAACTGAGCTGCAGCATGGTGGCCAAGACCATACAGCGGTTTAACAGGACAGGTTCCACTCAGAACAGGCCTCGCCATGGTCGACCAAAGAAGTTGAGTGCACGTGCTCAGCGTCATATCCAGAGGTTGTCTTTGGGAAATAGACGTATGAGTGCTGCCAGCATTGCTGTAGAGGTTGAAGGGGTGGGGGGTCAGCCTGTCAGTGCTCAGACCATACGCCACACACTGCATCAAATTGGTCTGCATGGCTGTCGTCCCAGAAGGAAGCCTCTTCTAAAGATGATGCACAAGAAAGCCCGCAAACAGTTTGCTGAAGACAAGTAGACTAAGGACATAGATTACTGGAACCATGTCCTGTGGTCTGATGAGACCAAGATAAACTTATTTGGTTCAGATGGTGTCAAGCGTGTGTGGCAGCAACAAGGTGAGGAGTACAAAGACAAGTGTGTCTTGCCTACAGTCAAGCATGGTGATGGGAGTGTCATGGTCTGGGGCTGCATGAGTGCTGCCGACACTGGGGAGCTACAGTTCATGGAGGGAACTATGAATGCCAACATGTACTGTGACATACTGAAGCAGAGCATGATCCCCTCCCTTCGGAGACTGGGCCGCAGGGCAGTATTCCAACATGATAACGACCCCAAACACACCTCCAAGACGACCACTGCCTTGCTAAAGAAGCTGAGGGTAAAGGTGATGGACTGGCCAAGCATGTCTCCAGACCTAAACCCTATTGAGCATC
>JACXGI010019645.1:0-11738 GCA_016801175.1 Esox masquinongy
CCAATAACATCTAGTTTATGATCAGAGATTAATTCATTTACTGCAACTGCCTTTGGAGCAAGGGATCTAACATTAAGGAGTCCCATTTTGAGATGCGAGGTGATACAGTCATTTTTATTTGTGACCGAAGTGGAGGAAGGCTTTATCTTAATAAGGTTGCTATTATTAGCACTACCTTGTTTAACATTTCTCAGCCTGGTTTAAGGGCGGGTGTTTTGTAAAAGCACTTTGTGACAACTGCTGATGTAAAAAGGGCTTTATATATACATTTGATTGATTGATGTATGTTTTTTATATTCACCCTTTTGTTTCAGATAACAGATGTACTAATCTGTACTACTTCAAAGTCATTGAAATGTAACGGGAGGGGGCAGAAGATCTAGCACTGTTTAAGGAGCGGCTTTCCTCGGCTCCTTCCAGAATATAGATCCGGAAGGTTCTACAAGTGTGAATTTTATACGTAGCTGCAGCCGCTGCCAAACACTCATTTCTTCGTACTGCCCAGACCCCACAAAGATTATTGTATTTTTCTGCCCCAAGTTCAAGAGGACTCTAGGCACTTCAACACGTTGTAGGCCACAACAAACGTGTCCATTTTAACTTTTTCTCATTTTAAATTTTTATCAGTAACTAACCTAGGCTGTTGCAAACAAAAGCTTGACAAAAAAAGGTCAATCTATTTAGGCAGCAAATCAAAAACACGGCAGACCCAGACTTGCCCCACTGTCAGGCATGCTACTGGCGGCATAGGAGTGGGCCTATCCAGGGGTGGAACACCAGCGAATTTCAATCATGTACTGTCACTCCAAAAGTGTGATAACCTACCCTGCAAACGTGTGATAACCTACATTGTAAGAACATTCAGCAACATTCCCATCAGGTTCCTTGATCCCTTTTTGGTTTTGGCAGAACGATATCTGACAGAATTCAGGGGGATGTGATGGTTCCAACGGGAACGTTGTCTTTGGGACATTTGTGTTGGGAACAGTACATTCCCGGGATATCACCAAAGACCATATGAGCAAATGTTTACATGTTCACATTCTCAGGACTTCCATTTTACTAGTACTAAAGACCCTGCTGATGGTCTCTGCAGAACATTTTTACCTCATTCGATCAACTCGTCAATGTTTTGAGGTTATTATCGACATCAAAAGGCTAGCTAGCATCTCATAAAATAGTGCTTCTGATACGTTTCAGTGGTGGCAGGGCACAGGCGCAGTGGTAATTCAACAAAAGGTTCTTTATTACAAAGACTTTCTTGAAAAAAATGCTTTGGCAACACATGCATCACATGAAACACAAACAATGAATGACCCGGGAACAGGGAACTGGGGAGACTAAATAGGGCGGTAATCAAGGGAAAACAAGATGCAGGTGAAAACACTAAGGGCACAGGTGAAAGCAATAAACATGAGGGATTGAAACAACAGAACATAGAAATAGACTAAACAGAACTAAAGACACTGGGCATCATTCACCAATGTGCACACATGGCAATCACACTCAGAAATTTAAAAGAAAATTTGAGCGAGAGGTCAAGAATGGCCAAAACAAAATCTAAAGACAGTGGAGCACCGGACTCCAAATGTAATAAAAACTTCTGTAGTTCTGAAGTGGAGGTACTGCTGCAGGAATTGAACAGCAAACGAGCTGTCATATTCAGTAGCGTCAGTAGTGGATATAAAATAACAACAAAAAGATGCATGGGATGCTATTACTGGTTCAGTGAATGCTGTATCCAGAGAAGGGCTGAGGAAGTAAAAAAATGGTTCAACCTCAAGTCTGAGGCCAAAAAAAATATTACCAAATTTTTATAGTAAAATTATTATTAAAAAAATGTTTATAACTGATGAAATATTATTGTAATTTCAATACTATATATTAAAAAAAACTGTTCAATTGAAGAAAACGCAATAACTAATTATTTGGCAGAAACATGTCAGCACTCAAATGTGCGTAAGTGTGCTCTTGAGTGTGCGTAGATTCTGTTCTTACCTAAGAACAAATCCCAAATAAGAAAACATTGGTGAAAGTGAAAATTGCGGTAGTGGGATTTAAGAAGGAATTTCTTCTGAAGTATGCTTGGTGAATGAGGCCCAATGAACATAGAAATACAACAACTGGCAGCAGTAGCGTCGTTAGGCCTGGGCGTTCGGGGCTATAGCCCCGGGTCTTTTATGAATAGCCCCAGATCTCAAATTGACCCCAAAAAAATAATTATAAAAAAATAGCCCCTGATCTATTCATCTATAATTCCGATAGATGACAATGTACACGTGTAGGCCGCTAGCGTGTACATCGAAATTTCCATCATGTACATCGAAAACCCTGTACTTTCAGTCCCGGGAGGGGTGGGGCAGGGTGGGGGGGGGGCTAAGCCCTGAATGTATTGTAATCCTAGCAACGCCTCTGGCTGGCAGGACACAATTTCTGAAATTCCAGTGGAAGTGTTAATTTCAGGTAGTTAGTAATAGCAAAAAAATACAACCACCTATTATCGGCCACCTTTCCCAGTTATTGGCCACCTTACTGTTTTGTTCAATTACTTGATTGTATTTCCTTTTTATTTTTGTTAAAAATGAAAGATAATAGCCTTCATGGAACTATGGACTATGGACTATCTACTAGAAAGTTCTTGCCTTCTGGTAAAGAAAAAAAAGAAAGATCACTTTGATATTACATGATGTCAGGTGTGCGTGTTGAAAACAATTCCCATACTTGCGTGTTGAAAACAATTCCCAACTTGTTGAAAATAATTCCCATACAGTACATTTATAAAATCTCAAAAAATAAAAGTTAACCCTCCATACATTTCTATAAAAATGGTAGTGGGTGTATTTAATAGTAGATGTACCGTTGTTTTTCAGTGCATCTAAATTTTGAACTTTAGGATTTAGTTCTCTGACCACTCTTAACGACCGTTATAGCGGGAGTTTAGCTAGAACAATTTATTTTTGTGTTGATCAGGGGCAAAACAATACCTTTTGATTTACATGATGTGACACAATAACGTAGAAAGTAGAAGGTGAACGCTTTCGAGAGCCACTGCACGTATCAGGCAACCAGAAGTTCTCAGTTCCCAAGCCCAAACCAGAAAGAGGCACTCAGCCCCTCAGAGCCACAATCACGAGAATCACTAGCATTTCATAATTATGTGTTTTATTATGTTAGGGATAGTTGATGTCAGCATATTAAGCTTTATATTGTATTATTATGTATATTATCATGTATTGTTTTGTTTTGAGAATTCTGTTTGGACCGCTGAAAGAATAGCGACTGCCTGGGTGGAGGATAATAGGTGATCCTGATATGTACTAAAGACTAAATTTTTCTAATGACAACCAGAGCAGAGACAGGAAGAGAGAAAAGAACAATAGACACTAAGCAGAGAAAGGAAAGAGAGAACAGATGGAGGAAAGAGGAAAGAACAAGAGAGAGAAAAGAGAGAGAGGAGAGATCTAAAACAGAGAGAGAGAAGACAGGGAGAGAAGAGAGAGAGGAATAAGAGAGGAGGGAGAGATAGAAGAGAGATGTGTGAAAGAGAGAAAACAGAACAACCAAGAGCAGGGCAAGGAGAGAAAGAGAGGGCAGGGGAGAGAAGAGAGAAACACAGATGAGAAAATGACAGAAAGGGCAGGATAGAGAGGAGAGAGAAAAGAGCAAGAGGAGAGAGAGGGCAGGTGAGAGAGGAGAGAGAAAAGAGCAAGAGGAGAGAGAGGGCAGGTGAGAGAGGAGAGAGAAAAGAGCAAGAGGAGAGAGAGGGCAGGCAAGAGAGGAGAGAGAGAAGAGCAAGAGGAGAGAGGGCCCTTTAAGTGTGCCAGGCTTGGCTTGGAATGCTGGGTATCTTCTGTGATTCTTTATCAAGCACAATTTATGGAACTTCAGCTATTTGCATGGCCAATGGAATTAACACCAGCAGCCATTAGGAGACATTTATCAAACTAATTCCATAAAGGGGTTTCTCCAAGACCTGTACTAATGGATTCATTAGGCCCACCATTTTACCTTAAATCTCATCCACTTTCTTGGATTCGAAAGGTGTGGGGTGGTGCTGTCATTATAACAGCCAAAGTGTTAAGCAGCCATTTATAGCTGTTATACGACACGTGCCGTCACACATTCACTGTCCTTATTTTTCCAGCCACTTAGGAAATTGTCCCAAGAAAACATCATGGTATAACTTTTCTCGATAGGTTTCCTTGATTAGATGGTTTACATCTACAAAATGCAACCTAGACGCCTTTCAAAAAAGGGTTTGATAGTTGTATAGATTGTAGTTATATTTCATTTTCTGAAAATGTTTTAAGTCTTAGTTGTGCAATTTCAAACCTAACTTCTTTTGTGCACAAATGGTCAGTATTTGTGAAGTTTGACAGTATACTGAACAGCAAGTCGTAATATCTTCACAATAATTTCTTTCTTATTTTTATTATTTCTTCACAGAAGGGATGTGCACTCAAATTAAAAAATAGCATATATAGCAGCTTTTGTAGAAGTATGTTTACAATATTAAACTTGGTAAGCAGTATGTTTATATGAGCAGATGTTAGCTAGCTAGTCTAGCTAAACAGCTGCAGTTAACATAACAACCCAGGTTTCACAATGCTCATTCACACATGTTTAACAAATGAGAAATGTAGTGTTTCCAGTGTATAAACAAGGCTTAGCCTTTGGGAAATCTCTAGCTAGCTACTGCAGGCAGGTGAACGTTAGCTGGATTCTCATGGCTTACAATGATCTGGAGAAAGGACAAGGAGATGGGTTCATGGGAACATGCTGTTGGGTCGCCCAATATCCCTATTTATTGGAGGAATGATTAAACATCAAGTTGCAAAAAAAGATGAAATTCCTCTTTAAGCAGAGAGAGAGAGATACAGAGAAAAAAGAGAGTGAAAATGAAACAAATCAGTGATCAGAGACATGAGGGTGGTTGTGGTGAGATTAGTAGGCCGACTAGTCAAGATGAGGTCAAGTGCATTACCTGCCTTGTGAATGGGAGTGGAATGGATAAGGGTAAGATCAGAAGAGGAGAGGACTAGGAATAATGAGCTGGAAAAAATGTCAGGTGTCGGGAACGTCAGGGCAATGCTGGGTAATCCAGTGAATGTAGGTTTCAAATTGTTTCTCTATTATAGATCAAAACAGCATAACAGATAACTCTGTGTGCCAATATGCCCTCCCCCACTTAATTTAGAAATTCAGGGCATTTCTTCAGCATTCATTCTTGGATGATAACAATTGAAAGTAATCTGTAATAAAACTAACAATGAATACTGTCTTCATTTTATTTATCCTTTCATTTCCAGGGTCACTTTCAGGTTCAAGGATCATTCTCAGATTCAAGGGTGATTCTACCTATGCATTTACTGTAACTCTGTTTTCATTTCCTCTCACAAAAAACATTGAGAGCCTTTGTTTTTTCATTTCCTTCCACTGAACAGACTGACAGAACTCTATGCATGCTGTATTGGATTAGAGGCAGTATTTTTAGATGACGCCCAAGGTGAGACGTATTGGCAAGTCACCTTGCATCTGATAAAGCTCAGGGATAACTATGAGTGAGACTATCGGGGGAGCTTATTAAATTGCAGTGTTTGGAAAACAGACCTGTCCTCTACGTTACTGAAAAACTTCCTTACATAAGTCCCAACTTATTTCCGATTGTGTTTCAAAACGTTTCCACCTCCAGAAGGACAGCAACAATCATTCGAAAGCCCAATTAACTCCCGAGACTGACACTACTAATATGGACACTTTTTTGCTTTTCCAGTTAAAATGATTTTTTGTGGTTGTCGCTACTGTGGGTACCCTAAGTTGTCATCGTTTCAGCGGTCTTGTTAGCAACCCAACGTTATTCAACACTGCCCCATATGCAACCCTGTTTCCAAAAAAGTTGGGACACTACATAAAATGCAAATAAAAACCGAATGCAACAAAGTGCAAATCATTTATCCCTATATTTAATCGGAAATAGTACAAAGACAACATATCAAGTGTTGAAACTGAGAAATGTTACTGTTTTTGTCTTACTGAAATAAGCAAGGCCTTCCCTGAAAAAGACATTGTCTGGTTGGCAGCATATGTTGCTCCCAAACCTGTATATATAGTTCAGCATCAATGGTGCCTTCAAATATGTGCAAGTCACCAATGCCATGTGCACTAATGCACCCCCATACCATCACAGATGCTGGCTTTTGAACTATGCGCTGATAACAAGCCAGATGGTCCCTCTCCTCTTTAGCCCAGAAGACGTGGCGTCCATGATTCCCAAAAAGAATCAAAAATTTTGATTTGTCAGACCACAGGACAGTATTCTACTTTGCCTCAGTCCATCTTAAATGAGCTTGGGCCCAGAGAACACATCAGCGTTTTTGAATCTTGTTTATATATGGTTTCTTCTTTGCATGGTAGAGTTTTAACGAGCATTTGTGGATGCAGCCACAAACTGTGTTCACAGACAATAGTTTTTGGAAGTGTTCCTGAGCCCATGCAGTGATTTCCACTACAGAATCATTTCTTTTTAATGCAGTACTGCCTGAGGGCTTGAAGATCACAGCCATCCAGCTGTAGTTTTCGGCCTTGTCCCTTGTGTACAGAGATTTTTCCGGATTCTCTGAAACTTTGAATTATAATATGTACCATACGTGATGAGATCCCAAAACTATTTGCAATTTTACATTGAGAAATGTCATTCTTAAATTGTTGCACTATTTGCCCGCGCAGCCGGTCAGAGTGGTGATCCCATTCCCATTTTTACTTCTGACAGACTCATCCTCTCTTGACTGATCTTTTAATACCTAATCATGTTACTGACCTGTTGCCAATTGACCTAATTAGTTGTGTGATATTCCACCAGGTTAAGTATTTAGCATTTCGCAACTTTTCCATTCTTTTGTTGCCTCTGTCCCAACATTTTTGAAACATGTTGCTGGCATCAAATTTATTTTTTAAGAAACTAGAAATGTCTCTGTTTCAACATTTGATAGGTTGTCTTTGTACTATGTTCTATTCAATATGGGGTTTAAATCATTTGCACATCATTGCATTCTGTTTTTCTTTACATTTTAAACAGCGTCCCAACTTTTTTGGAATGTGGTTGTATAATCCCCTGATGTTTTCCAAAGCAGTTTATGCTAGTCCACTGTGGTAACACCCAGTCCGTTCTGCTCAAGGTTTCTACAATGGCCATGCTGACTATAAAACTGCCATCTCTGAATCACTGTAAAGCTATTTGAATCATTGGCTGTGGACAAAAGTCAAAATAAAATAAAATTCTGTGCTGTCTTGTAGATAAGCGCTTGCTAGTGCTTGGCTATAAAATAGCATGTTTACGGTATAATATCTACTCAGTACAGTGTGAATATTGTTTTGGTAGTGACTTGGAAACAACAAACAATACAATTTGGACTATTTCTGTTGACAGCAAAATATGAAAGCGTTGCTGCATCGAATTGCCCCATTAGATAATGTTATGTGCTGGAATGCACATGCAGAATCGGTACTAAAGCAAGATGTCTTCTGGCACCTCTATTTGCTTCATCTGACAATAGGCAAGGTGGTGTTGATTACACCGCCAGGCCCATAGGAAGAGAGAGGCAGCTAAATATGTCCCTCCTACAGACCTTATCTCCACCGCTCCTACCACGCCAAGGATTAGAAACAGGTCACCCTCCAGGCATTCCACGAAACACCACTGGTGGAGATTGTGTTTGTGTGCGCGTGTGTAGAGTACATGGCCTTGTTTCACTTTATGTGTGAGGACCAAACATCTTCACAAGGATAGTAAACAAGGAAAATCTGACCTTGTTGTGACATTTCTCCGGCTCCCGTGAGGATGAAGTCTATTTTTGTCTGAGGTGTTCGGCTTAAGGTAAAAGTGAAAAGCTAGGAAATGATTCCCTGACAAATGGAAGCTCCAGTTATCATGGGAAAGAGACACCCCGTCACTCCATCTTAACTCCTCCTTCGCATTCACTGGATTGGTTGAACAGCAAAAAAGTGAACCTCCCCAATCAGATATTTTCTTCTTATCAAGACCAGTATGTGGGTATCTAGCTTCACAGCTGCAAGGTCAGGTCAGTGAATACAACACATGTTTGTATGTAACCATGTTGCCATGACACGGTGAAGGATATCCCCCACACTCCACTTACAGATCACTTCTAAGGCCATCAAGCACTGTTCAGTCCAACGCTGGTCATCAAAGTGCCATGTACACTGTGACAGTGTCATTGCCTGATAAGTGTTTGTTTTGTTAGGTCAAGTTTGTCGCCACTTCAATCAATGATTTCCTCAACCCTGCAGTCATTCCGCCTGCAACCCAGAATTAGCATTCCCAAGGAGGGTTACTATGCAAAACAATTGCAGCAAATGGTTTCAGGGGCATATTTTGTATTTCAATCAGGCTATTTGTACATGTGCATTTCCCTAGTCGTCTCGGCGGCTAGGAAAGGGTTTGAAAGAGAGCAGCAAATTAGTAAAAACAACAGAACGGCTCCCTCAGGAATAGATGAGGTAAATTAATATTGTTACTAAACTCGTGGGGAATCAGGCGGTCGACTTCAACTGAGTAAAAACAACAGTTTGATCAATCCACTAACCGTTTTCTGAATTTGCATAAAAGTATTTCTTCCTGATCATTGCTAGAATGAAGAGAAGGAAACAGGGTGAATATGCAGAATGAAGATGAAAGGGAGCGTTTCGAGGTGCAGGGATGGTCAAACATTTGATTTATCTGATTTCTTAATAATATTCCCACAATATGAGGTCAAAATAATCCTCAGAAACTGGAAAAAATAATATGAAGCCTTGTGTAAAAGAAAAACGCCTGGAATTGCCTTGTGTGTTGAGATAAGATGAAACTTTTGTAATGGCTGGTGACATGAGCAGTACATTGGTTAATAGGTCAATAACAAAAAGCCTCTCTTCCAATAAAAGCATGTTTTAAGCTTTTTCCCTCGCCACTCAGATCCCTCACAGATTTTTTTTGCTAAACTTATTTGCTTAATTTGGACAATTTTAACTGAAAAAATCACATTCACATGTAACTTACTCAGAAATTGTTTGTTAACTAAATAAAAACAGCTGCGCCGGGGCTTTAAGAAACTGAAAAGTACAGTGGTAAGAAAGAAAATTAATGAATATGTTTTCTTTTGTTTTTGAGGCAGCTGGGAGTGTGTTGATTTATATTAGGCAAGAATCTGCCTCGTTCACTGGGGTTGACTGCAGGTTGAAAAATGCTCCATCAATATTCATGTTAAAGCTTTGCATAGATAACTAAAAGCTTGGGGATACCTCTTCTGACTGGAGGTAAGAAATCTAAATGAAAATGTTCTGGTCAGATTTGCAGCGCTGGGCTAACTAATCATCTCGGAGCACTTGAGGGAAGATCCGAGAGGGAGGTGTAGGGAAAATTGGATTCGTACTTTCCCTAGAACCTGACTCATGTTCTTACCTCGAAATTGTTTGCCTGTTTCACCTTTGACTGGCAGCTAACCTTTCTGGTCTTCGAGTTTAAGAGCAGTTGGAAACGATTTCTTCCTTTCCTGTGGCTGTCAAACTTTGATCTGGTTCAGCAGTACCTGATGTTCGGTACCTCCTTTGCTCCAATTGCAATGAAGTCCTTGTAGTCCTTAATTGGAATTGGTAAGAGGCTAAAAGGTTGTAATGCAATAGGGAGTGGCTCTTAGAACGTAATCCCTTTTCAAACTGGAAACTGTGTTTCTGGATGGTGAAGAGCATCTCTAAATGTTATGAATGCAAACCTTTGAGTCTGCAATTTTGCCGAACAGGCTAAACTAATTGTATAGCTTCACAAAAAAGAGTAAATACACGTAGACTTTGGCATTTTATAACTCTGGTTAATTATTTTGGGAAGCAATGGGTTTTTTTTGTGGAATTTCGATTATTTTACCTCAGAGTTTCCCCAGGTGCTTGCCTGTTAAGCAAACAGCATTTGAAAACCTTTCAGCGTATAAATCTGCCATGATAACTTGAAATGTATATATGAGAGGGCGGTTGTGTTTTGCCAAGTGTGTGATAACAGCTGTCATGTGATTCTCAAATGTGTGCTAAAAGCAGATGGAGCTCTCTCGAAAAACGTATAAATGAATGCAAGCTGCGAGCACACGCGCGCAAACGTGCACACACACACACAAACACAAACACACACACACACACAACACACAGGGCTCAGGTTGACATTAGAGCGCCATCCTCCACGGAACGGTGTATTATATCGCCTTTGCATTGAGTTCCTGTGACAGCCATGGCTCATTACAAGCAGTATGCAGTATTAGTCGTACACATTCATCCAACCTTATAGTCCCTGAGCAAAGAGGGGCTCAGTCAGGCTCCCTTGGGCCCGCAATGTTTCATAGTTAGGTTTTTCCAAGGTCTATGTCCCTAGAGTGGGAAGATATGTGATAGCACCGCAGTAATGGTAGCTTTTCTGTGTTTTATCACTCCTTTTTTTTACCCCCACCCCCCGCACCCATCACATTCAATTCTTCTCCGGAGCGATTTTACCCAGAGACAAACAATGTCAGTGTACCACAAGCTAATACTCTGGTAAACTAGTTAATCAGGCTCAGATTCACAGCTAACCATCTGACATGTTCCGGTCAACGAACCTTTGACCACCTAAAGTACCTATAAAACCAGACGTTTAAAAATTACATGAAGAAATGGCTTAAAGAAGCACACCTGATCCATTTTAGACTTTGTTTGAGAAGTGGTTATGGAAAGGTCATGAAAGGACCATTTCAAGTGATATAGCTATAGTGATACAAACTTTGAATCTCCATAAGCAAAAGCTACAACTACAGTTGCCATTGAAAATACAATGGAAACATCCATATGTTTGGCAGCCTTGTTTTTGGATAGAATACCGCTCTGCACACACACACAAATGCACGCACGCACACACACACATGCATGTACATGTATAAAAGGTTTGTAAATACAGGGCTCTCACAGAATTCCCCTTGTCCCAACTTTCCCGGTTCAGGGAAGCCTGGGTCTTGACGAGGCTCCATATGTGTCATAGTGTCAAGTCAGGTGCACTCCGAGGGGGTTGTTGGCATCATTTGAGGGGTGACCATCACCACACCCAGCCTGAAACACTGCAGTTACATTCACAAGAACATTTGGATATTGACAGGGACACTCCGTAGCGGTGTAACACTCTGACATACACCCCCTGTGGAGGGGAATGAGGCAGAGTGAGAGTTAACACACACGGGGAAGTTTTACACACGCAGACACACACACACACACGCAGAAGCAGGGAGTTGACGTGTGGATGTTACACGGGAATGAGGAATGTATCGTATACAATATTAAGCCATCAGCAGGGGAGCAACAATGACACCTACATTGGAAATCACAGGAGACGACTGTCAAACAGCAGGTTGGCTAGTACACATATTACACATCAATTACACACAAGCCAGAGACAATGGTCCTACAACAAACCATGAAGAACATTACAGACACATTACACACCTTATATACAAAGGGCAGAGATGTGAATGAGTCCATATGGATGTTCAGGACAAAGATGTGAATGGGTCTGTGTGGATGTTCAGGACAGAGATGTGAATGGGTCAGTGTGTTGCTGTACAGGACCAAGATGTGATTGTGTCTATGCGGGATGTTCAGGACAGAGATATGAATGAGTCTATGTGGATGTTCAGGTCATAGATGTGAATGAGTCTATGTGGATGTTCAGGTCA
>JACXGI010019646.1:0-11899 GCA_016801175.1 Esox masquinongy
TTAGGCTTTCACTTTCGCAGATGGTCTTGGAGTTAAGGGCTGCTTAAAATATCAATTTATTTCATTATTGGAATCCTAAACAATAATCTATGTTTCAGAAAAAACTTTACCTGTGTATGATTCATTTGCATGTGTAATGACCAAAATCTCTAGTCCTTATGTGAATACATAAGTAACACCAAACCTGAATCAGATATTCCGTGAGAATGTGTCGCCTGTGTGTCATTTGGCATGCTGCATTGGAAACATGCATAGATTAACGTCAAATGTCAGAGGCAATCGCAAGCATTTTCTCTCGTTTTACTTAAACATATTTTTTCTAAACATGAAGGATCGGCCCTTTTCTAAAATATATTTTTTTAAAGCGCAGGACTTTGTCGGGCTTTTTTTTTTAAATGACAACTATCTGATTAATGCAAAACTTTATTCAAGTATTTAAAAGATATTATTTGATACAAGCATAGCCTTATTCATAGACAGTGAAACAGCATTTATTTAAGTTTATAAAATATTTTTGTCTAATGACAACTAATTGTATTTACGTTCATAAATTTTGATATTGACATATTTTCTGTCAATGTTCCATGATTCTGCTGATACTTTTCTGCTGACATGTCTACCTCTTCTCTTTCTGGCCTTTTCTAGCTGACAACCCTATCTGAAATGCATGCTGGGTAATCAACCAGTAGAACCCGTGAGGCAAATACTCAGGGCCAATGTTATGCTGAATCCTGTGTGTGGGTGTGTCACATTGAGCAAGCCTACTAGGTTGGTACTAAACTTGTTGGAAACATTTTTGGGTGTCAGCCATCCCCTTGTTTGTGGACAGCAGTTTAACTGAACTGATAAGTAGCAGGGGTTAATGCATACTTGGGGCTTGGCCGCCTCCTTGAAGGCGATGGACTGTTTTCTTTGCTTAATGTTTTGAGTTGTTGTTGCACCTTGATGCTTAAAACAGTTATAAATGCTTGGAGACCTGTTGTCTGCAGCGACTATTTCCAAGAATTATAATTCTACCTGTTAAACAAAAAAAATGTATACCTACACACTTTGTGAAGTTGTGTATATACATGCTAAATAGACAACCTCTGATGATTTTCTTACGGAATAATTAATGCTTTGCATTCTGGGAAGTGCTACTCATACTCGCAAACTTGACCCATAATGGCACTCCTGGTCGTTTCAGTGGGCTTTTTGAATTATTAATGTTTTGTATTCTGGGTGTTTTACCCGGACTCGCAACCGTGACACAAAATCACACCCTAGCCATATCAGTAGTGGATGGGCTTTTTTTTGAATAATAAATGCTTTGCATTCTGGGTATTTTACCCAGACTCGCAACCGTGACACAAAATGACACCCTAGCTGTTTCAGTGGGGGATTGGGTGTTTTTTTTGAATAATTCATGCATTCTGGAAATATGCATCAAAGTCCGGCTTCCTGTCAAAGCAGTAAATCACCTGAATGCTCACAGTCTGTAAAAAGGGATCTTGCTCTGTCTGTGTTAAGTAATTATCAGGCCAGAGCCCTCCTTTCCTGAGAAACACAGAAGCCTTTGTCAATAATCTAAAGGATGACAACATGACAAATGGAGGAAATGCTTCTTTGGTTCATCAAATATTTCTGAAAGTCAGGGCCTATCGGCATATGTCATATCGCTAAGCACAAAAGCCACTATTGTTCTTAGGCGGTCACAAAGATCTGAAAAATCTAGTGAAAAGTAAAAAGCCTAAAAGTCCAATCTGTCGAAAAACAGCTTCACCTTAGAGGCAAGGAGTTATACTCAAACGTACATATCACCCTCCCCTATCTTGAGAACCCCCAACAAACAGAGGCTGTTTTATTGTTCTCGAACCCCCAACAAACAGAGGCTGTTTTATTGTTCTCAGGCAGTCGCCTTCTTGATACAAAGATCTGGCTCATGTTAAATAGAAGTCATTACACACCTGCCATCATTTAAAGTGACTCTGATTAATCACAAATAAAGTTCAGCTGTTCTAGTAGGATTTTCGTGACATTTTCTTAGTTGCATCTCAAAGCAAAAGCTATGGTCCGCAGAGAGCTTCCAAAGCATCAGAGGGATCTCATTGTTGAAAGATGTCAGTCAGGAGAAGGGTACAAAAGAATTTCCAAAGCATTACATATACCATGGAACACAGTAAAGACAGTCATCATCAAGTGGAGAAAATATGGCACAACAGAGACATTACCAAGAACTGGACATCCCTCCAAAATTGATGAAAAGATGAGAAGAAAACTGGTCAGGGAGGCATCCAAGAGTCCTACAGCAACATTAAAGAAACTGCAGGAATTTCTGGCAAGTACTGGCTGTGTGCTACATGCGACAACAATCTCCCGTATTCTTCATATGAATGGGCTATGGGGTAGGGTGGCAAGACGGAAAGCCTTTTCTTACAAAGAAAAACATCAAAGCCCAGCTGAAGTTTGCAAAAACAAACATCAAGTCCCCCAAAAGCATGTGGGAAAATGTGTTATGGTCTGATAAAACCAAGGTTGAACTTTTTGGCCATAATTCCAAAAGATATGTTTGGCGCAAAAACAACACTGCACATCACCCAAAGAACACCATACCCGCAGTGAAGCATGGTGGTGGCAGCATCATGCTTTGGGGCTGTTTTTCTTCAGCTGGAACCGGGGCCTTAGTCAGGGTGGAGGGAATTATGAACACTTCCAAATACCAGGCAATTTTGGCACAAAACCTTCAGGCGTCCGTTAGAAAGCTGATGATGAAGAGGAAGTTCACATTTCAGCACGACAACGACCCAAAGCACACATCCAAATCCACAAAAGCATGGCTTCACCAGAAGAAGATTAAAGTTTTGTATTGGCCCAGCCAGAGCCCAGACCTGAATCCAATTGAACATCTGTGGGGTGATCTGAACAGGGCTGTGCACAGGAGATGTCCTCTTAATCTGACAGATTTGGAGCGCTTTTGCAAAGAAGAGTGGGCAAATATTGCCACGTCAAGATGTGCCATGCTAATAGACTCCTACTCAAAAAGACTGAGCGCTGTAATAAAATCAAAAGGTGCTTCAACAAAGTATTAGTTTAAGGGTGTGCACACTTATGCAACCAGGTTATTGTGTGTTTTTTATTTGTTATTTTTCCCCCTCAAAGATTTCAGTTTGTTTTTCAATTGAATTGTTCACGTTATAGGTCCCATGAAATGTGAAAAAAGTTCTGACATGATTTATCTTTGTCTCATTCTTTTACATCACAAGAACATGGCATTTTTACAGGGGTGTGTAGACTTTTTATATCCACTGTATGTATGTGTATAAATATTTCTATATAATGTTTTACTAGGGTTAGTTATCTAGCTACAGTGCGCTTAATATTGCTTTCTGTATGTAACAACGGTACCCAGCAAGCTAGATAGCTGTAACACAAAACAACTTGTTACCGAACGCACTGATAGCTAATACTGTAAGTTCTTTATCAACTCTTACCTTGATTTGTAGTAACAAAATTATTTGGACTGCCTTGAACTGTTGTCTCGTTTTCAGTAGCCATTTCCATGGCTTGGCGAGTTGAATAGAAATTGCTGGAATGCATTCTCGACGCTTTACTGAAATGTTAGACTTTGATTACAACCTCCAGTAAAACACAATTGCGAAGTAAAACATTCTCGTGAGTTTAAAAAATAAGCGGGTTATACTGAACTCCAATCCTCTTAATTTCACTGGTCATTGAAAATCGTCACGCCCTCACTCCTGGTTTCCTTCGCCAGATTGGGTTATTTAGTTTTCCATCACTACGCCCTCCTACTTACATTAATTTGATTGGCCATCGAAACATACAGTCTGTGCCGAGGCCGTCCAGTTTTGAGCCATAATCGGAAAACAGTGTGTCATCTCCGCTCTTTTGTTTATTTAACACCATAAACATCATTTTCTCTAACGGACTTGAGTCCAGTCAAATGAAGGACTTGAGTCAAGTCGCTAAAATTTCAAAGCGCAAGGCAGATTATTGTCAACAGAGAAACTGGCCAATGCAGCAGTGTGCACAAAGTGCAAAGAAGTTTGTGGACACAAGCTAAGACAAAAGCAGAGAGGAAATCAATAGAGACTGAAAAGAGTGAGAATAACCCACTGTTTCATTTGCAATTACTTCTGATATTATTTGCCTTCCCCGTAAAAAGCTGTTTGTCATATCAAATGAAGATAGAAAGGATCTGCATAGGGTTTTCACATTATTATATCCATTGAGAAACCAAACTTTTGCACACCTGTATATAGACCGATGCATTGGAGAATACCAAAGGTCGATTCAAGTAAACAAAAGAACTCCCGCACACAGTCTGCGTAACTTGCAATAAGAATTAAATAACAACGTTTCGGTACCAACTTTAGGTTGCCTGCTGAGTGTAAACTGTTGAAATCTTGGTACCGAATTATTAAATTCTTATTGCATGTTACGCAGACTGGGTGCGGGAGTTATTTTGTTTACATTATTATATCCAGACAAGGATCTTGCCATTGTTCAGCTGACATTGTTTCTTGAATTTTGCAATATAACTTCAAACTTCTTGTGAATCTGAATCCTCAACAAGGAATCAAGTGCATTCATCTTATAATGTAAACCTGTCTAATCTGTTAACTGTAACATGTCAACCTACTAGTCCAGAAACCCCTATTATATCTATTAAGCTGGCTTTACTTAATATCAGATCTCTCGCCAACAAATCATTCTTGGTAAATGACATTATAATATCCTATAACCTAGATTTTATGTTTCTCACTGAAAGTGGCTAACAGAAGATTGTAGTACTACTGTTCTTAACGAGACAGCACCTGAAAAATGTGGTTATATGAATACATGTCAAGATGGAAGGAAAAGTAGGAATGGCTGCCCTACTCAAAGATACATTCCAATGCAAAGAAAATACTACTACTTGACACCTTTGATCTCACTCAACATGTGAAAGAGCGTACACACACTCGAGGCCACATTCTAGATCTGGTTATCTCTAAAGGTCTCGATATTTACTCTGTCATGGTAAAAGACTTGGCCCTGTCTGATCATTTCTGTGTCTTTTTTGAATCACTTATCACTCCGAATGTTCCAGTAAACTCTGTTTCTGTTAAGAAAAGGTACATTAATGAAAGTACCAATGCTCAGTTTATGGAAGCCATAGCTATCTCTCCAACAATAAGTGCTGTGTCAGTTATGTAATCTTGGATAATTTTAATGCCAACATATTGAATGTCATCGATCGTGTTGCACCGGTGAAGGTAAAGAAAACTATGAGCGAACAGAAAACAACATGGAGAACCACCATGATAATAAGCACCCTGAAAACAGAATGTAGAAAAGCTGAATGCAAATGGAGGAAAACTAAACATCAAATCCACTATGAAATCTATAAACAAAGCCTTGGTAGCTTCAACAATGAGTTACGCAGGGCCAGACAGCAACATTTATCGGGAATGATCAACAAGAATATCAACAATACCCACACTCTATTTGCCATGATCGACAATCTTACAAACCCAATAAAGCAGATAGCATCAGAACTCATATCCACTATGAAATGTAATGAATTTGTGTGTTTCTTTAGTGAAAAAATTAAAAGTATTAGATGGACCATCAGAACTACACAGTCTAACATGGACACTGTAACGTCACTACGACCACCAAGACATAACTTGGTTATTATGTCGCAATTTCTAGACAGGCTGGAAAATTGGGTAGGACTCTCCAGGACAGTCCTTAATTGGTTCAGATCTTATCTAGATGGCCGGAGTTACTTTGTCACCATTGGTAATCATGAATCTGATAGGGTGGCTATGACATGCGGAGTTCCACAGGGATCAGTTCTCAGACCGCTTCTGTTCAATCTCTATATGCTACCTCTGGGCCAAATTCTACAGAAGAACAACATTAACATTAACAAAATTAACTAACAACTTTAACTACATTAACAACCCTATGCAGATGATACTCAAATATATATGGCTCTCACACCGTATGACAACAGCTCAATAGACTCACTGTGTCACTGTATAGAGTATATACATACCTGGATGATCCAAAATTGTCTGCAATTAAACCAAGGTAAAACAGAGATTATTGTGTTTGGCAACAAAAATTAAAGAACTAGTATTAGTAAAGAGCTGGATTCTCGGGCCCTTAAAACCAGGGACTAAGTGTGTAATCTTTGTGTTCTGATAGACTCAGACCTCACATTTAAGTCATATCAAAGCGGTCACCAAAACAGCATTCTGTCATCTTAAAAACAGCCAGAATCAAGGGCGTGGTGTCCCAAAATGACCAAGAGAAGCTCATCCATGCTTTTATCTCTAGTAGGGTTGACTATTGTAATGGCCTCTTAACTGGACTCCCCAAAAAGACTGTAAAAAAAAACAGCTGCAGCTCATCCAGAATGCTGCTGCTATAATGTTAACCAGGACCCAGAGAACAGAGCACATCACTCCGGTTCTTAAATCTTTACATTGGCTTCCAGTCAGTTACGGAATAGATTTTAAAGTGGTGCTTTTAGTTTATAAATCACTGAATGGTTTAGGCCCCAAATACATTCCTGAAGAGTATAAACTGCGCAGGGCTCTTAGATCCATGAACTCAGGTCAGCTAGTAGAGCCCAGAGTCCAAACTAAACATGGTGAAGCTGCGTTTAGCAGTTACGCTGCACACAACTGGAATAAACTACCAGAAGATCTTAGTTGTTAAAAACATTTCTCTTTTCACGTGCCTATAACTGAGCACTTAAACTTAACCGCACTGTTTAGCCTTACAGCTTTTATAGCTTCCTATGTTTTTATCCCATTTTTATTCTATTTCTATATTCTGTTTTTTTATTATGATGTTGTTTTGATGTTTTCATTTGAGTATTTGTTTTAATGCTATTGTATTTTTATATTTTTCTTTTTCTTTGTAAAGCACATTTGAATTGCTTCTATGTATGAATTGTGTTGTATAAATAAATTGCTTGCTTGCTAATAATACCCCACACCCTAAACCACCCTGGACTATCTAATACTATTCTGGTGTTGGGTTCCTTTGCAAGGGAAGAAAAGGAGGAAACAAGGCATTCAAGTTTCAAGACATTTTTGATCTTATTCTACTGCAAGAAAAATGTCTGTGACATTTTTGTTTTATATTTGTTTTTCAAAAAATAGGTACATAGTGCACATAGGTCAATAGGTTTATAGTGCAGCACAGTTCATATTAACTTATATATTAACCCTAACTTATTAGTTCATATTAACTAGGGCTGACCATCTGAAAGAAATTCATCTAAGCCTTTTCATTCATTACACTTTGTGACGATCTGCTTGCAAGTTTTGTTCTGCCAACAATTCTGCATAGCCCAATTCTGGCACTGCCACTGTTACCAGATAGGATATATTTAATTAGATGTTTGTAAGAGGAGAGAACATTCACACCATGCTGACTAAGCATTTATGGCATCTTTGGTATTTTAATGTGTATAGATCTTACATGATATATTTAGGGAGTGATTCTCTTAATTGCTTTGGGCAGAAGTTACCCTCCAGTAACCTGACCTTATTTAAGTTCTTTGTAGTATCAGTTTTCCTTATTAAAAACTATATATATATATATATACACAACTATTCTATTCATTCATCATTGTGAGGTTCTGTTCTGTTTAGTTTAGATTTTACTTTTTTTTTTGAACGTAGCCTGTTCTGTTTGGTTTTTGTCCTCTGTTCTTGCATGCAGCCTGTCCTTGTCCTTATTGCTTTCACCAGTGTCTTGTTTGCCCCCTCATTATGTCCTTATTTAAGTTCCTACTGCCCTAGTGTGTTTTGTCAGTCGTATGGATTTCACGTGTCATTTGCATCGTGTTCTGTTCCCGAGTTGTGTAATAGAATGCACATTTGTTCCTAAGCCTCTGCGCCTGTGTCCTGATACCGCCACTTGTGACAGAATGACTGACAGTCAACAAAGGACGCAGCTGAGGTGGACAGCAGGGGAACTCCTTGGATGGCCGGATTCTGACTCCGAGGAGGAGGAAGACCCCTGCGGTCACCCACTGGAGGGCTTGCCATCCCTGAGCACAGTTCGGCAAAGACCGCGGCAACGGTGACAGAGCCAGCGGGCTGCCCAGGTTCCTGCCCAGCCTTGTTCCACAGCCTCCCCCATGTCATGTGGACTGGACAGGCAGTCGGCTGTCTCCGCGGCCTGCCGCCGCTCCCAGCCCTGCTCCACGGCCTGCTGCTCAACCTGGTCCACTTCCTCCTTGGCGCTCCTGGTCCCCCTCCACCGGCTCCTGGTCCCCCTCCTCCTGCGGCGCCTGGTCCCCCTCCTCCTCCGGTGCCTGGTCCCCTTCTTTCTCCGGTGCCTAGTCCTCTTCCTCCTCTAGCTCCTGGTCCCCTTTCTCCACCTTGGCCTGTTCCCCCTCTGCCAGCTCCTGGTCCTCGCACCAAGGTGGAGCCTCCACCCGTCCCAGTTCCCAGGCCCTTTCATTCAAAATATTCACCACAATAGAACTTTTAATAGAAGTAAACTGATAAATAGAAGTAAACTGATAAAAAATAAATATGAAATAAATTGTATATATGTATATATATATATATATATATATATATATATATATATATCTCCAAAACCACAATTATTGGCACCCATATAAATTCTTATGAGTAAAACCTTACTGAACTATATTCCCATTAAAATTTTATGTTTTTAAGTAGTACGCCTGAGTAATAAGGAACACTTAACGACTTTCTGTTTCACTGGGGTATGAGTATGAGGAGTCACAGTAATTAGGAACACTTAATGACTTTCTGTTTCACTGGGGTATAAGTATGAGGAGTCACAGTAATTAGGAACACTTAATGACTTTCTGTTTCACTGAGGTATAAGTATGAGGAGTCACAGTAATTAGGAACACTTAATGACTTTCTGTTTCACTGGGGTATAAGTATGAGGAGTCACAGTAATTAGGAACACTTAATGACTTTCTGTTTCACTGGGGTATAAGTATGAGGAGTCGCAGTAATTAGGAACACTTAATGACTTTCTGTTTCACTGGGGTATAAGTATGTGGAGACACAATCTAAATTATCATAGTCATCCATCACTATGGGAAAGACCCAACAATACAGCAATGAAGTGCGATAAAATGTTCTTGAGCTGCACTAATCAGGAAATGGCTGTAAGAAAATAGGTCGATCTGAAGGATCTACACAGATTCTGTATGGAGGACTGGTTGCCATGTGTTCTCCAACCTCACTGTACATTATAGGAGAAGGCTCTTGTCAAAGCGCTGTTGCACAGTATTAAAAGGACTACCAATCATTGTGGCACACACATATTTGAGAACAAGGTTTGTTCTATAAGATTTTTCATTAGCTATTAGGGTTTTTTTTAACTTTCATTAAAGTTTAGATTGTTGTTCATATTTTGACTGAAAATCATGAAGATAATAATAATAATTATTATTATTAAAACGCATTAAGCATGGGTGGTTTAGACACAAAATTCCAATGGCTCATAAACTGCTGAATCTAATATGCTATTTTAATTATACACATTAGACATATATTTGAAAGAATCTATTCATGCAATAAATGTTAGAGAGGCTTGTAACAACTCATTATCTATGTTCAAAATAGATGTATTCCTACAGACAGGAGTTTGCCAGAAACATGCCAGCACCTTTGCTCCCATAGGGATTCATTACATGATTTAATCCATTGAGATGTCACTGCCAGAAAAAGTCTAAATCTGGATTTGAAATGTAATAAGCCCAGGCATGGATCCATTAAACAAACTAGCTGGGCTCAGTGTATATTCAGATCGTATTTTCCAGGTTACATATAATGTTATAAATCAACCAGGGGGCTAATGTCAGCAATATTGATTAATATGTTCACAATAAGATGTTGGCCAGGGTCAGATCACTCTGTGGTATACTCTATAGGTTGTGTGTAGGCATTGGAGAATATTGATCACGTTTTCTTACAGCTTGATAGATTTTTATGTTAATTAATATGTTAATTGTGATTTACCTTACTGGGGCTGAGGTCAACCCAGGGGGTTGAGGTCAACCGGGTGACACTGTTGTTTATCTTCTGCTCCACCTTCAGCTGTATGTTCTTCAGTGGAACAGGTCTAAAAAAGGAACACCAAAGAAATGTAATTTATTTTGCAAAATGTTATTTTGCCTCACTGTGAAAACTTGTGTTGTGTCTTTCAATTCATATTTTTTTATAACTGGTTTGATAGGAAATGGGAATGAGAAACTTAACACAATGCATATGTACAGACTAACTCTGAACAAAGGAAAATACATAGGACGTGATGCCTGTTACTGATGGGCCCCACACATCCTGTCCATACATCCTGTCCATACATCCTGTCCGTACCTCCTGCTAGGAGTTGCCCATGTGACTGTCATAGGCTCTATGGATAGGCCCATTGACCATAGGTTGGAACATACCATACAAGGGTCTTTTTTAGGATAAACCTTTCTTATTGGAGGATATTGGACTGTGTAATGGCTGGTTATGAACACTGACCACCTCCCATGTGTCCTGGCATAACAGACTGTGTTAACTTTGTAATTACTGGAGAAAATGAAAGAACTATGGAAGGTCAACATCGTAGCCTCATGCTGAATAAAGATGGCTCTCCCCTGACTTCTGGTTACATTAATTTTGTTCATGGATCAAAACTGGACAGAATCTAACAAGTTCCACAACTTTTATTGTTATGTCTGCTCCAGTTTTATAATTTAACATTTTAAGTTGGCCCAAATGTGTTTGCTCAACTTGTGTCATATGTTCATTCCACTACTAATGATACATTTATCTGAACAAAAACAAATAAACGGTGTCATTTGTTATTAAATAATTGTATATTGAGGGATTAAACACAGTCTTCATTAGAACAAATGTCTCACTAAATTCAGAGTTTCAAAAACATTGTATAAAGCATCATCAAGATTTTTTTAATTGCAACATGTTTAAAAGCACCTTACAGTTGTGCTCATAATTTTGCATACCCTGGCAGAAATTGTGAAATTTTGGCATTGATTTTGAAAATATGACTGATCATACAAAAAAAACTGTCTTTTATTTAAGGATAATGATCATATGAAACCATTTATTATCACATAGTTGTTTGGCTCCATTTTAAATCATAATGATAACAGAAATCACCCAAATGGCCCTAATCAAAAGTTTACATACCCTTGAATGTTTGGCCTTGTTACAGACATATTAGGTGACACACACAGGTGAAAATGGCAATTAAAGTTGATTTTCCCACACCTGTGGCTTTTTAAATTGCAATTAGTGTCTTTGTATAAATAGTCATTGAGTTTCTTAGCTCTTACTGAGCAGGCTAGATGGGGGAGCAGAAAAGAACTGTCAAAAGACCTGCATAACAAGGTAATGGAAGTTTATGAACATGGAAAAGGATATAAAAAGATATCCAAAGCCTTGCAAATGCCAATCAGTACTGTTCAATAACTTATTAAGAAGTGGACAATTCGGGGATCTCTTGATACCAAGCCAAGGTCAGGTAGACCAAGAAAGATTTCAGCCAAAACTGCCAGAAGAATTGTTCAGGATACAAAGAAAAATCCACAGGTAACATCAGGAGAAATACAGCTCTGCTCTGGAAAAAGACGGTGTGGTTGTTTCAAGGAGCACAATACGACGATACTTGAACAAAAATGAGCTGCATGGTTGAGTTGCCAGAAAGAAGCCTTTACCGCGCCAATGCCACAAAAAAGGCCGGTTACAATATGCCCGACAACACCTTGACATGCCTCACAGCCTCTGGCAAACTGTAATTTGGAGTGACAAGACCAAAATAGAGCTTTATGGTCACAACCATAAGCGCTATGTTTGGAGAGGGGTCAACAAGGCCTATAGTGAACAGA
>JACXGI010019647.1:0-11889 GCA_016801175.1 Esox masquinongy
GTTAGCTAGCAATGTTAGCTAGCAATAGTATGGAAACATATCTCCCATCTCCTGCAGCGCATCACTAATCAAATCATGTTAACCTGTTTGTCGTGCAGGGTTGAGAAACATAAGTTAACTTAATTTGTCATGATGGCGAAATTGGTGTAGCCTACTGCACCGAGGCTGTATGATACGGTTGCTGCAATCTTAGTTACTTCCTGCATTCTTGACTTTACATGACATGGTACAGGTTACGGATGTGAACGTTAAGGTTGCTCCACATAGTATTTGGAAACGGCTTGACACTGTGTTATTTCTGTAATAGAGCTGAGTCTTTTGGATCAGAGTTGTGCACTGTGATCTAACTTCTCGAAATGGTAAGGTAGCCTAACAGGGAGGACGCGGACTGAACCATTGAATTACTAAGCGGTCAACACATTTGCTACATTTCTCTGGGAATATTTATTTCCTGGGCATAGCTGATTAAGTCTTTGAACTTTTTTCTTCCATTAAGGAGTGGGTTGGTGATAACTGCTCAGCTGGTCAGCAACTCCTGTGTGTGGTGGTCAATGTAACGGAAAGTACTAACAACTCATCTAGAATCAGCATGGGCCAGGACCGGGGGAAGTATGATTTCTACATTGGCCTGGGGCTAGCCATCAGCTCCAGCATCTTCATAGGGGGCAGTTTTATCCTGAAGAAGAAAGGACTCCTCCGTCTGGCCAGGAAGGGACAGTGTAGAGCAGGTAAAGTTCATATTTGGGGTTTAGCATACCTAGCAAAACACATCACAGGCAATTCCACCAAAATTCATTGTAACCCGGAGACAAGGTTTAATTACATTCAGTAACCATGAGTTGAGTGCCAGCTAAATGACTAAAATGTGTGATACAAAGTACGTTCTATAGCTCAGTGTGTCGTTGTCTGCATTTGAACTCTACACATGAAAAACCATGTCTCTTTGTTAGAAAGGGTTGGTGTGGTATTTCCTGTTGTACAGTCATCTAAATAAAGTATTTATTACATTGTTTATGCTGTCATGCTTTAGAGCTGGCCGTGGGTGAAGCAGTATTGCGCAGCTGTTTTTATCAATCTAGACCAAAGCCTTGGACTCTGTAAAACATAAAATTCAAATCAGTAGACTCAGCAGCCTTGGGTTCTCAGAATTGTTTAGCCTGGTTAAAAAATCTCAGACTGCAGTGTGTAAAATCTTTGGGCCACTGTCAAAATCTCTAGTTGGGACTTTGGCTGTGTGGCTGTTCCACAGCGATCGATTGTCGGGCCGTTCTGGTTTTCTGTATACACCAATAATGATAGACTTGCCGCCGATGATTCCCCTATCCACGTTAATGCAGACAATACTATTTTGTATACATCAGGTCCGTTATTGAACTCAGTGCTGACCAACCTTCAGCACAGCTTTAAGCTTACAATTCGCCCTTACTTAAAAAAAAAAAAGTATGCTTTTCAATCGGAAACCCCCCGTGCCTGCCCCCTTCACAAACATTCCCACTTTAAATGGATCTGAGTTAGGGTGAATAAAGCAAAAAAAGCATCCTTGACACATGCAGCCTGATTAAGGTAAAAAGGAATTATGGGCATTTGGCTGGTGGTGGAATGGTGTCAAAAACCATCTAATCTCTGTATGTCATCCTGCCTGCTTTCATTACAACGTAGCTGTCAATAGTTAACTGTGGACGGGTGTAAGCTCTCGGCTGCCCCTCACTGTCGATATAAATGTGTCTGCGTGTGATGCACTACTACCGGGTACAATACGGGGTAGTGTGCCATGTGGGACCCGGACGAGGTAACACAGAGACAACACAGGTGTCTGCCTCGTTGCAGTACCACAGAGTTCAGCTGACAAACCTGCAGCATGTACCCTCAAAATGTGAAAAACTGGTTATTAACATAACGTCTAAAACCTAACCTGAACATGAAATACTGGTTATTAACAATGCTTTCAACCTAACCTGAACATGAAATACTGGTTATTAACAATGACCTGCGGCTAAACAGAACATGTACTATTGGTTACTGCCGTTAAAACCATAAAACTTTAAAGGAACATGATGTAAATTAGTTATTTTAGACACTTAAAAGGTGCGGCGTTAGACGTTTTCTGAAGATGGTCAGGGACTCTGCCATCGTAGCTTGAAAGCAAAGCTGGTTCCATCATTGAGGTGACGGGTCAGAAGTCACACTGGGCTGGGCCTGCCCTCCCATAGGGGTAGGACGACCAAGAGAACACAGCTGGTGGGGGGAAAAAGAGAGTTTGGGTGGGGATGTGTAGTGTCATTTCCTGGAGGTGAGGAAGCTCCCCTGGCTGCTCTGTAGTCGAGCACTGTGGTTTTAACATCCTAAGCGCTATGGTGCGACACGACTGCAGGGCGTTTTATTGAACACTGAAGCGTTGACAGCCCCCACCCCCCCCCACCACCACCACCACCACCACCACCAGGGAACTCCTCATTTAAATGTAGTTATTCAATGTACTCTTGTTTTTGTCTTAGGTCAAGGCGGTCATGCATATCTAAAGGAGTGGCTGTGGTGGGCAGGCTTATTGTCAAGTAAGTGGGAGGACTACACTACAGACATGTCAGTATGAAAGAAGAACCCAGGGTCAAACTGAGCCTGTATTCGCCTTGTGCGTTCCAGTTAACAACATCGCCATTGAAAGACGCCCGTTGCTCAGGCTTCACATTTTATTACCCTAAAATGTCTGAAAAATTATTAAGTTTTATGCTTTCCTACAGATTTGCACCACTTACTCTGCACAAACAATAAGGAACGTATTCATTAACATTGGAGTTGTGACACTGCCAGTAATAATCTACCTCAACTCCTATAATAACACTGTATTTTCATAGATTTTTGTCTAAGATGCAAAACTGCCTGTGGCATGTACACCCGTGACATCATAATATTTAAAAATACAAATGGATCAACATCATTCACACCACTTTACCAGCCTGTATGACATTAGATGTCGGAAGAAGGAAGCTTATGTTAAAATTAACTTTTAAATCAGTTATTTCTAACCAAATTTACTGAGCGTCAACAATTCTTACAAGAGTCATACATGTTGCCCCTAGAGCTGTTCAAACTTATTTGAATATTATTTCATGTGATTCACAAATATGAAGCGAAGATAGTCATTTTCGTTATTATAAAATCGGTAGATTGTCTATAACATTCAATCTATATGGGCTAGGTTGTGTAGATCTATAAGAAGAAAATCCAGTCAAATTCCATTTTGTATTTACAATGCACAATAAAAAGCCCAAATCTAGGAGTCTCACATGGCTGGGAGTACAGACATGGATGTTGTTAAGGTGCACATTATCAAACTGAATCAATTAAAACACATGACGCAAAGCTATTTAGTAGGAAAAAGCCAATTGGGTTTGCATCATCACACATACAACAAATACAAATGGCAAAGTGCCGCCCTTGTTATTTGGCTTCAGCTCCTGTTCTCTAGTACCCAAAGGCCACTAGGTGTCAGCCACACACACAGTGAATCAACTTTACATGACTGAAACAGTCCTAATAATCAATACTAACACACACACACACACACACACACACATCTGATTCTGTAATTATACATTAGCGTTTACAGATCATGTATTTTGCGCATACAGTCCATTCATGGGGAACGTTCTTAACTTAATCTGTTGATGACACAGTACCGTTTAAAAGCTTGGGGTCACTTGGGGTTCATGTTGTTTGCTAATCCAAGTTTATCATTTTAAAAGGCTAATTGATCATTAGAAAGACTTTTTGCTATGATGTTAGCTCAGCTGAAAACTGTTGTGCTGATTGAAAAAAGCAGTAAAACTGGGCTTCTTTAGACTAATTGAATATCTGGAGCATCGGCAATTGTGGGTTCGATTACAGGCTCAAAATGGCCAGAAACAAAAACTTGTCAGTCTATTCTTGTTCTGAGAAATGAAGGCTACTCCATATATTATGCTGTGTACTACTCCCCTCACAGAACAGCACAAACTGGCTCTAACCAGAATAGAAAGAGTGGGGGCTCCAAATACGTTAGTGTCTAGTTTGATAAGATGCCTCACAGGTCCTCAATTAACAGCTTCATTAAATAGTATCTGCAGAACACCAGTCTCAGTGTCAAAAGTGAAGAGGTGACTCCGGGATGCTGGCCTTCTAGGCAGAGTTGCAAAGAAAAACCCATATAAAAAGAAAAGATTAAGATGGGCAAAAGAACAGACACTGGACAGAGAAAGATTGGAAAAAAGTTATGGACAGAATAAGTTTGAGGTGTTTGGATCACGAAGAAGAACATTTGTGAGATGCAGACCAAATGAAAAGATGCTGGAGGAGTGCTTGATGCCATCTGTCAACCATAGTGGAGCCAATATGATGGTCTGGGGGTGCTTTGGTGGTAGTAAAGTGGGAGATTAGTACAGGGTAAAACGGATCTTAAAGAAGGCTATCACTCCATTTATCAACACCATGCCATACCCTGTGGACAGCGCTTGATTGGAGCCAATTTCCTCCTACAAGAGGAAAATGACCCAGAGCACAGCTCCAAATTATGTAAGAGCTATTTAGGGAAGAAGCAGTCAGCTGGTATTCTGTCTATAATGGAGTGGCCAGTACAGTCACTGGATCTCAACCCTATTGAGCTGTTTTGGGAGGAGCTAGACCGTATGGTACATAAGTGCCCATCAAGCCAATCCAATGTGTGGGAGGTACTTCAGGAAGCATGGGGTGAAATCTCTTAATTACCTCTACAGATTGGCAACTACAATGCCAAAGGACTGCAAAGCTGTAATTGCTACAAATGGAGGATTCTTTGACAAAAGTTTGAAGGACACTTATTTCCATTAAAAATCACTTTCTAACCTTGTCAATGACTATTTCCTATTAACTTTGCTATTTTTTCTATTCATACTAATTTCATGTATGTTGTCACGGAAAACAAGGACATTTCTAAGTGACCCCAAACTTTTGAACAGTAGTGTACCTTCAACACAGAGCATTTCAAACATGCTCAGAGGGTGACAGGAATTCCATGGAAGAACTGGAATGTTCTCAGCTTCTGAGAAATGAGGTGGCTTATGGTGGAGGAATTAATATTCAGTTCTCTCAAAACAGCTCTGGTAATCTGTCCTGATAGGAATGCTAATTTCACGCTGCCTCAAAACATGAGACATCTCCGGCATTTCGTTTTGTGACAACACAGGACATTTTTAGACTGGCCTCATTGTCATCTGAATAAGGTGCACCTATGTATTGATCGTGATGTTTAACCTTTTTACTACTTATCTGTCAGTTGGATGGATCATCTTGGCAAAGGAGAAATGCTCACGTGGATTTAAATGTTCTAGCATATTATGGAGAAGTCAGCCTTTTGTACACATAAAAAATATCTGGGATCTTTTAATTCAGCTGATTTGGAACCAAAACATATTGTCAATAAATGTAATTTTAAGTCAGCTAAATATGCAGACTGTTGGGGGCGTAGATATTTGCTCTAAACCTGCAGACTGCCGGGGGCGTTGGCGTTGGTTCTAAACCTGCAGACTGCCGGGGGCGTAGGCGTTGGTTCTAAACCTGCAGACTGCCGGGGGCGTAGGCGTTGGTTCTAAACCTGCAGACTGCCGGGGGCGTAGGCGTTGGTTCTAAACCTGCAGACTGCCGGGGGCGTAGGCGTTGGTTCTAAACCTGCAGACTGTCGGGGGCGTAGGCGTTGGTTCTAAACCTGCAGACTGTCGGGGGCGTAGACATTGGCTCTCTTTGTGAGCCTCTACTTATCAATGTGTTGTTGTTTTTTCCTGTCACTGTGGTGGCAATGTTGAGATGTCCTGTTTTGTTGGTTCCAGTGGCGGCTGGAGAAGGGGCTAACTTCGCGGCGTACGCCTTCGCCCCGGCTACCCTGGTGACCCCTCTGGGAGCGCTGAGTGTGCTGGTCAGGTATGTCATGTTGGACTGGGTTCATTTGTTTGACTTTCTGCCATGAATTACTGTAGACTACCCCTTTATGCCTCTGTCACCACATTTCTTTAATGGAACAGAGGTGCTCCTGCTAGGATCTAGATACGATAATCATTTACTTTAAAGGAAGAGTGAACCTTTTATTTATCCTTTTTATAAAATTCTACATCCCGTTAGGCTACGTAAGACATTTGCTTTGTAATAACAAATGACAGGTTTCTCTGGCTGCATGGAAATAAACGTTTAACCTCTGTGTTTAATGTGGTGGTACTTATTGCGCTGTGTGCATTGCAGCGCGGTGCTGTCCTCATACTTCCTGACAGAGCGTCTGAACCTGCACGGTAAGCTGGGCTGTCTGCTCAGCATTCTGGGTTCTACCACCATGGTGATCCACGCACCCAAGGAGGAGGAAATCAGCAGCCTGAAGCACATGGCTGTCAAACTGGTGGACCCAGGTAGGGACAGAACACACTAGCCTTCTCTGCTATCCTCTCACTGCCTCCCCAAACCATTGGGTAAGAAGGTTAAGAGGGGCTGGACCTGGGACCTTTTCTTCCGGTACAGTTGAGGAGGCACGGAGAGGGGACTCATTGGGACGTAGTGATTGGAGCTCCACAATGTCACTTTAAACCGCCTCTTTGGGCCGAGCTGAACCATCCCTAAGCGTTCTCCCTCTCCTCAGGTTTTGTGCTGTTTGCCACGTTCGTCATCATCGTAGCCCTCATCTTCATCTTCGTGGTAGGCCCTCGCCACGGCCAGACCAACATCATGGTTTACATCACCATCTGCTCTGTGATTGGCGCATTGTCGGTCTCCTGCGTCAAGGGGCTGGGCATCGCCATCAAAGAGGCCATCGCCGGGAGGTCGGTGGCGGGCAACCCGCTGGCCTGGGTGCTGCTGCTGGGACTGATAGCGTGCGTCTCCACCCAGATCAACTACCTGAACAAGGCCCTGGACATCTTCAACACCTCCCTGGTCACGCCCATCTACTACGTGTTCTTCACCACCTCGGTGCTCTCCTGCTCCGCCATCCTCTTCAAGGAGTGGGAGCACATGGGCACCGATGACATGATCGGGACTCTGAGCGGCTTCCTGACCATCATCGTGGGCATCTTCCTGCTCCACGCCTTCAAAGACCTCAGCGTCAGCCTGTCCACGCTGGCCGTGTCCATCAGGAAGGAGGCCCGACCCGGCCCAGTGGGCAACGGGGCGGCTGCCCACGGCTCCTACGAACTTCTGCAGAGTGACTCGACGGAGGTGGACATGTCGTTCGACAGCCTGTCCAGGAGGAATGGGGCTTTGACAGCGTCTTAGAGCCTGCTGCGGTTGGCGTAAAACTACATTACCCTTCCACTGGTGTGGCGGACATTTTGACATCGATTACACTGCTGCGGTGGACATTTTGTTGCATTTGTTTGGAAGTCTTAAGACAATCAACTCTTTAGAGAAAAGTGATTTGGATGGACCAACCGATTGTACTTTGATTTTATTTGCCTTATTCTTCTTTCACAAAGACTTGACTACATGGTGTAGACTAAGCTTCATCTCATTCCCATATAGTGGTCAGTGTAAATAATCTACTAGTAGATTTTTAACTGTTGTTATACTTTCTGTACAGAGATCTGTATATAAACATGCACTGAGTTTCTTTCTACAAATCAATGGCGGCTTTGTTTTTGTAATCTATCCTTATCCAACCCCGATCGATATACTTCGAAACAGGTTGGAGTTAACCAGCTAACTTTATTCTGAAATAAGCTTGAAATGGACATTGCTCATTGACTCAACAAACAAAAACACCTGTAAGTTAAGCTTAACTATTGAAGCATGTGATCAGCACTTCTGATTGTTTATAAAAGTTAGCTGGCTTACTCGTCAAACCTGCTTTGTCCTATACCCCTCAGGTCTGAACAAATCTGGCATCAGGTTTATCTGGGCCTAGCTGGTCACTAATGCGTCCCAAATACCACACTACCTATATAGTGCAATATAAGGCCTATAAACTGGGTAAGATCACTGCACTATGTAGGGAATAGGGTGTCGTTTGGGATGCCCTCCAAGAGTGTTTCTAATGTGATACTTGAAGAGCTAGTTATTGGAAAAGACCGTTCATTTCTTTCTATTGTTTACATAAAAGTACAATTTAAAACATTTGTTACATATTTATTGAATTAAAATGATTCAAACAAGGCACAGTGAATAAATGCTTATCAGCAGTAAGAACTTGGTTATGTTCCAGAATTCCTTTAAGATTATACTTTAGCATGCAAGTGTTTAACGACATATAGAAAATATACTCTACCACTTCTGATCCCCACCCCCCCAATTCACTGAAAATAGGCTACTGATGCCCCACCACCGCAAACCCCTTAAATAATCCTTTGATAAGTCTTCCTCTCCGATCTATATATAGTTTTCAATAAGTCTTCACTACCAAAATGAGTTCATCACACAAAAACAATGGAAATTGATAAGATATAAGGCACAGTTGGGTACAAAAATTACCATCATCATCCTGACAAACATGGAAGGGAACTTGGATCTTCATGGTCCACTGGTGCTTTGACATGTTGAAGTGTGTGTCTGGTCATAGAAGAGTCCAAAATGACAGCCTATTCACCATGTAGTGTACCATATTTGACCAGGGCCCAAAAGGTCCCTATGTTGTGCACTACATTGGAAATACGGTGCCATTTGGAACAAATCCCTGGTGTCTAGTCTGACATAAGTGGATGGTGCTATTGGAACGTATTGCTGGTCCATCTTATTGGACAGTACACCTGTTAATCTCAGTTGCTGGCCAGGGATTGGTGGATTGGAGGCTGGAAGCAGCGGACGTGCTCCACGGGCATGTTCTCTCCATCTCCAGACTTCAGGTACTTGTTCAGAATGGCAAAGATCTCATCGTTGAGGACCTGGAACTTACGGATTCGATCCACCATCTTTTTCAGAGGCTGAGAAGGGAGAGAAACTGGTAATTAAATCCGAACTAGGCTAATGTGTATTGATTGATCAACGACTATTCATCGTTTTTGTTGCGTCTATATGAATCAGCCTTCCTGCGAGGTGGACACAGACTGGGTATGACATTCAGCAGGACGCAGGGCTGTGAAACGTTCAAGCACAAACTAAACACGCCTCTCCACTCCAGTCTCTTGTGATCTTAAAAGTCCACACCGTGTTCGCCTTCTAAACACTGTAGGTCAGCGTTTCCGACCCGTGCCCCCTCAACTCACCACGCTCTTGATGATCTCGTCCTTGCCATCGTGCTTCTGCACCTTGAGCAGGTGGTAACTGAAGTCCAGGATATCGAAGCGTCTCTGTTGACCCAGTAGGGAGATGATCATGCACCCTGCCCAGTGGAGGCCATCCCCGAAACACTGCCTGGGAGGGGGGGACACCATGGTCAGTTCTGTAACCTGGGATCTAGCTCACTGCATCACTGTCTTCATCCTTCTGTCCCAGATGAGGAGCTGAACCGGGTGTCCTCATCTCCGTGGTCTCACACAAGGAAACCTGTTATCGCAGCCCTCAATCCCCCTTCAAACCAAGAGTGACTACTGACCGCGCACTGACCTCAGGCAGGTCACTAGCGACCCCGTGGTGACCTCAGGTCCAACCTGCCACTGTTCCCTAGTGAATACTCACTCCACTGTGAACTCGTGGGCTCCGACGGGGATGCAGTAGACAAACTGCATGGCGCTCCACAGCCGGTGGAACTCCACACACTCGTCCACGTGCATCACACCGTTGCTGGGCAACGGGCCGCGCCAGATGGGGTCGTCCAGGAAACCGCGGACACGTGTGAGGATGACCTCAAACATGGACAGGCCGCAACACAGACGCTCTTTGGTCAGCAGGTCCCCTTCACGAGCGATGGCTATTTGCTAAAGGGCAGACGTTAACTAGCATGAGTGATGTTGTATTGTAGTAAAGACGTTAAATGTTAGTGTGACGTTAACTAGCATGAGTAATGTTGTATTGTAGTAAAGACGTTAAATGGTAGTGTGACGTTAACTAGCATGAGTAATGTTGTATTGTAGTAAAGATGTTAACTGGTAGTGTGACGTAAACTGGTAGCGTGATGTTGTTTTGTAGTAAAGACGTTAACTGGTAGTGTGATGTTGTTTTGTAGTAAAGACGTTAACTGGTAGTGTGATGTTGTTTTGTAGTAAAGACGTTAACTGGTATTGTGGTACCTGTGGGGTTCCCAGGCGTTCTATAAGCGGTACCAGGTGCAGGGCTGTGTACTTGGCCTCCAGACGTTTCATCTTAGCATCAAGACGCTCACCCTCTGAGAACAGAAGACAGGTTCACTCATCTGGACACACAGACCATGCAGACACACAGACCACAACCCAGAGTCCATTATGACAGGATTACCTTTGACGTGGACTCGTGGCAGAATATTCTGGAATGGAGCGGCATGGAGCAAGTCACACACCTCCTCCTGGGACTGGTAGGAAACAGACCGTTTAAGGCATAGAATTACAACCAGTCTAGTCAATGAACAACCGTATTTATCACTAACTGACACTGAAGACACCAACTTCAGGTTTGGACAGTGAGACATTTCTTCATATCCGATTGCTGTGGTGCTTGTTGTGGTTGTGTATTGGTTATACTGTAGTTGCGTTTATGTTGGCGGTTCTCACCAGGCTCTGTTCACTGAGCAGACAGAAGAGCAGAGCGTTGCCCACCTCCCTGAGGTTCTGGAAGCAGACGGTCTTCAGCTCAGCATACTCCACGATGTCCTTCAGCTGATGGTGGAAGAACTCCAGGATACCTGGCAGGAGCAGAGACCCGTCCCTCGTCAGTCAACTGCCGGCTACTTTACCTTGCTGAGCCCATTTGTATTAACACAGGTGGGAGAGGCAGGCCTCTGACCACTTCACAGCAGCTGAACACGTCATGGAGCCGATTGAGGATACGTATCGTGACTGTCTTCTCCCAAATGACTTGCTAAAACCTGTCAGACGTCCAAAGACAGCGCCCGGTGTTTTCTGACTCACCCGGGGAGCCGTACTCGTGGCGGGGGAGACGGCAGATCTTGGGCATCACCTCCATCAGGGTCTTAACGTACTGCATGATGGTCCCCTGGAGCTGCAAGGGTTAAACGGGCGTTTTGGTCACATGACGTACTGAGGATTGGGGTAAAACGGATGAAAGCAGGTCTGACGTAAAGGGAATAAATACTACGTCATAATCACCACACTGTATACTTTTCTATTTCACTTAATATTCCTACTCCACTGTGACAACCCTCCCCCACCTCCCCCGCCTCTCTCACCAGGCTCTTCACCACTTTCAGTAGCTCCTCCATGACCACAGCGATGCCTTGGTAACCTAGGAGACGACACATGGCCTTGATGTGAGGCGGGCCAACAAAATTCCTGTAGAAGCCATAGATACTGCTGTAGGCCAAGTTCAGGGTCTGCAGGGACAAAGGGGGACAGACATTTAGGGCCTCTGGTCACTAAGAGAACTTGGTCCATAGATGACCAAATATCAAGTTTGGTCAAGATAGATCGTTTGGTACTATCGGAATAATGTTTGAAGCGGGTTTTTTTAACCAAAATTGAGAAATGGTGGTAAATCAAATACGGCGGACTTGGTGTCCCATTGGCAATAATTATACCTCTGCAAAGATAGACCTATATACCAATTTGCAAGAGTTGGCTTGAAAAACACAATGAGGCTGATTCATTAGCACGGCATTGCATGAGAGAGTGTGGCCTTTGGTCCTGACCTGCCATGCAAGTTTGTGACCTTTCTGTGTTGTGGCAGGAACTATGAGGTATAATCACAAGGGGAAAACAGACGGACTGACAGGAACTATAATGAATGAATCTATTAGTCAGCCACAGTGTCAGAGCAGTAATGAATGGACCTTTACTGGGTGGGTAGTGGGGTTTAGTATTAAATGGACCTTTACTGGGT
>JACXGI010019648.1:0-11905 GCA_016801175.1 Esox masquinongy
ATATATATATATATATATATATATATATATATATATATATATATATATGTATATATATACATGAACAAAAGTATGTGGACACCTGACCATCACACCTATATGAGCTTGTTGGACATCCCATTCCAAAACCATGGGCATTAGTATGGAGGTGACCCCCCTTTGCAGATTTAACAGCCACCACTCTTCTGGGAAGGCTTTCCACGAGATTTTGGAGCGTCGCTTTGGGAATATGTGCCCATTCAGCCAAAGGCTCTTCAGTATCACCCATTGAACTGTCAATGTTTGACTATGGAGATTTCATGGCTGGATTTTATGCTGGATTTTATGCACCTGTGAGCAATGAGTGTGACTGAAACACCTGAACTGAAAAATTAGTAGACTTTTGGTCATTTAGTGTGTTTTCAACAAAATTCTCATTACTGCAATGTGTCTGGATTCAAAATCTATGTTATTTTAAAGTAAATAAATATTCAAATATATTTTTTAACATATTGTGTTTCTAATGTTCCATGTTGTTTCTAATGTCCAACAGTTTCTCAAAATGAATACATTTGACATTTGTATATTAAAACATAAATAATATAAAGACATTATATTATGTACATTCACATTTCCGCAATTTTGTTTTCACATTAAAGTTGTATGCTCCAATGATGCTTCATTACAAAGTGTAGTTCAAATACTGCTACAATATAATATTATCTCCTAACTTTCTTGCACTAAAAAACATTATTTCCCTCTATACAACCTGTTCCCGACACAAATGATTATCATTACCTCTTTTGTTGATTTCATGAATATCCAGTTATTGAATTACCCCACATATAACTATGAGAACATTTCTGATCAGTCATAATTACTTCCGATATAGTTAGCATGTTTTTCACTAGGTATTTTCATTTCCACAATACAAATTCTCATTACTGCATTACCGCTTTATTGATGCCCATATTGGCAATGAAAACCTTAGTTTGAGGTAATGATAATATATATATTATTTGTTGATTTCAGCATAAAAACTAACCGAAGCACTCTAGAACGCCTTTCAAACCAATCAGGAAACAGTATTCAAAATGTGTTTGGTAAATAATAGTATTAATAATTTAATATCCCTTTAAGATGGGAGTGTGGAATTGTTGCAGCTCTTTTTTAAAGGCCATGTAATATGGTCACATTTTATACATAGAAATGACATTCTACAAAGATCCAGAATGTGAAAAGGAGTATTTATATTAATGGTAAGAAACAAAGCCCAATGCTTATCATTTGGTGGGTAAAGAGAAAACAAATTTGTGTGTGATGGCGCACACTAAAGCTTGTGCGTAGGCGGTTTAGTTGCTGCGCAGCCAAAGCTACACTGGAGTGACCTAAAAACAAAATGGTAATTGTCCTGGAGTGGCCCAGTCAAAGCCCAGTCAGCAATCCAATTGAGAATATATGGAAACAGTTGAGTATTACTGTTGACCAAAGGTCTCCATCCAACTTGATGGAGCTTGAGCAATTTTGCAAAGAAGAATTGTCAAAAATTGCTGTGTCCAGATGTGCCAAACTAGTAGAATTTTATCAAATAGACTTATGGCTGTGATTTGCTGCCAAAGGTTTACCAAATATTGATTATAATGGGTTGAATACTTATACAATCATTTAGTATTTGTTTTGTATTTGTAATTGATTAATTAATGAAGAAATTTGAATTGAATTTCTTTCATTAAGTTTGAATGAAGAAAGTATTATTTCATAGTTTGGTGTTAACTATACTTTTCGGACACAAGCACGAGGACCAATGACCTCGGCCAGTAAACAATCTGTCCATATAATTAACAATGTTAGAGTTGATTCCCTGAAATTTGAATCATCTCTGTGAAACTTTGTGATTGGTTCAACCAGGTGTGAGATGTCAGGTGTACCTCTCCACACATACTAAAGTCACAGCATATTTTTTACTCTTATAATCACTCGGTTCGTTGCCAGAAAAAACACAAAGAGGCATGATTAAAGTGCAAGGGTCCTCCACAATGAGCTGGACATTTTGCAACTGATCAACACAAAAAAAGTCCATTATGTCAAATGGAAAACTAAAATCTGTAAATAATTGCAAATGAATTATAAATACAAAACAGAAAATCATTGACTGCAAAAGTATTTACCCCCTTTTCTCAACATTTGATAGAAACAACTTTTGCAGCAATTACAGCCATGAGTCTATGTGGATAAGTCTCTACCAGCTTGGTATTTGTAATTAATTCATAACAATTTGTAGATTTTATTTTTCATTTGGACATGAAATTTTGTTGATCAGCGGCAAAAACTCCTGATAACATCCATTTTGATTTCATGTTGGTAACACAATAAAATGTGGAAAAGTTCCTTTAGCGTCATGTTAATATCCCAGTTAACACTGACTCTACAGCCTCCACCCAAACCCTAACCCGAACCCTAGCTCATCCTTGTTCAACTCCACCACAACTCTATCCTTAACCAGACTTACATAGGGTTGTTATTTAAGGACTGATATCCAAACCATGTTGTGCACATGTGTGCATGTATGGATGTGTGTGTGTGTGTGTGTGTGTGTGTGTGTGTGTGTGTGTGTGTGTGTAAGAGCATTACAGTTGCAGCCCTTCCTCTCAGTGTTTCATGACCTCCACTGCCCAGGAAAGCAGAAAAACTTTAACAAGACCCACCCAATGTTTCTATCTCTGTATTTCTCTGCATTTCTCTCCATCACAATCCATTTTAGGACAAAATAAATAAAGAACAAAAGAAGAAGAAAAATAACAATAAGAGAGGAGAAACAATGGAGAGAAAACCCATTTGAGAGAAAACAAGAGACAGCACTTAACATCTACGAATGCACTGCACCCAAGGGAAACGCCTCAATTGCAGATGCACGTCCAAAGAGGAGGACTCTGAGAGAAGTGATGGCAGGGATGGAGATGGCTGGGGGAGGTGTGTGTTTTGTGTGTGTGTGTGTGTGAGTTTGTGTGTGTGTGTGAGTGTGTATGAGTGTGTGTGTGTGTGTGTGAGTGTGTGTGTGTGTCTAGCGGCACTCAGTGATAAAACCTTTCAGAAATCCTTCCTGACGTTGTGGCGAGTGCTTGATTGACATGCTCCACTCTACTAAACTGTCCTGAGCTGTCAGCCTATCAACCAGCACTAAACCATGCTCTATTCCTCTGGGAGGGGTCTAAGTGGGAAAGGATGTTATTCAGTATGTGTGTGTGTGTGTGTGTGTGTGTCTGTGTCTGTGTGTCTGTGTAGGTGTGTGTGTGGCAAGTAGATTTAGGTTAGGAGTCCAGTCCAGGGTTTGATATTTGGGGTCTGAAAATGTTACTGAAAGACTTTCATAGAATATTATCTCAAACCAACTCCATATAGAACGGTGTCAGATTGCAAGTAAAACATTTCAAGACATAAATGTCCCTCTAGTTCCTATTATTTCTGGCAGTGGATGAATCAGACCTCCAGATCTGTTGGGCAGATAGGATAGAGGCAAATGTCTCATGTTCTAAATGTAAACAGCAAAAAATAGCCTGCCTGGCTTCAAAGTCAAATCTGCATTCTAAATCTTTTTTCTTCAGAGAAGCCTCTTTGTCCCCAAATTTTTTTGCTATTGGACGTGGCCAAATCGCTCTGTCTCGTTCTTTGATATCTGAGAATGAGGAACAACTTTTAGGTTTCACAGAGAATAAAAATTGTGAGTTGTTTAAAACAACATCTTATCTGACATTCCTGTCAAAATGAGGGACGTTTTCACAAATACAATTTTCAAAGAAATGGACTGTACCTAAGCAGTAGATTGAACAGTAGTTGTTTTATGCACATTTGCCACTAGAGGGCAATGTGACTATTCAAGTGCATGGACAGTGGTGTTCCAGGACTAAAGCGGACTGTGTGTGTGTTTGTGTGTGTATGTCTGTGAACTCGGAGAAGGGAGAGGCTGTGTTGACACAGATGAAGTTCCCATGACAAATGTGGCCAGAATATCATCAGGAAGGGGTCCCAGGGTTGAGACGGATAAAAAAGAAATACAGAAAAAAGAAAAACACCCAACTCTCTTTCTGCCATTCTTCTTTAACTGATGGCATATGTTTCCAATCAAAAGCAACAATGTGTCTTTTTTCTTCTTTTTTAAACAATGTCATTAGAAAACAATGCTCTTTGTTCAGAACATTAGCTCTTAACAAACTCAAACACACACACACACATTCAAAGATTTGTTTTGCTATACAGTTACATATTTTCCTATAATCCAAACCTAAAAACAACTCTCTCCAACTCTAACTGTAACTCTAACCTGAACCTCAAATCCTTAAAATTAACCATAAACCTAAACCCTAAACTACTAAACTCCTAACCGTAACCCCAACCACTAACTCTAGCTCTAACCGTATATAAGTCTAACCCCATAACAGCATCGTTCCTCTACAGTACTGGTGGAATGTCCTACTTTTTTATACTATTGAAGTCCTTATGTTACTTGTGAAGGCCATTCGTCAGCAATTATAATGGACTTGGCACATGGTCTTCCATGTTAATGGGCCTGACCTGTCTGCCATGTTAGATTCTTTGGCCCATGGTCTGCTATGTGAAATTGCCTCGCCCTTTGTCTACTACGATGAATTTTAGCGGCCTGTAGTTTTTCCAACTCTTGTAACCAAAGTCCAGTAAAACTCCAGACCTTTTATGGTATAATGTGACTAATCAATTGTAAGGCAATTTATTATGCGCTATGATCACTAAACAGGTCAGCCCTAAAAGATAAAAGAGGGGTTTACTATCAAACAAAGTTTGTAGCCAAATATACAGCAAGTCAAGTGTTTTTATTCAATAAGTCACTTGGTGCAACACTAGAGGGAGTGTGCTCACACACGTGCACAAACTGAACAGAAATTCAATCATGCCTTTTAAGGCCAAGCAGGGGTTGAATTAACAACGGAACTGCAACATTTTCTTTTTGAAAAGAAATAAAACATGCTTTCTTACCTTTTCAATACTCCTCTGCTACAGGGGCTTTTTAACTGTCCATTTTGGGTCCGACAATCCCAGGGCCTTGTTGTAGAAAGCTGTCGCTGAAAAGTGTCCAGTTAATATATTGGTTTGCCCTACTACAAATATAGGGGAAAGCCAGACTCATGCCCGAGTGCCCGATTTGCGTTTCAGGTCATGTCCTTGCTCATGAAGCTTTCCCTTTGGTCCAACCACTCCCCTCAAGTAGTGTATAGTTTGTATTGACTTGTGTCTTGGCTTGTGGCTTGCCTGTGCACTGTCATTATCCGAATCATGTTGCTGGCATCCCCCAGCCGCTCTCTATAGGTGGGTGAATTCTTGTGTGTCGAGGCCGACATGAGCTCCTCTGTCAGATATTTTTGTTTCCTATATCACAAGCAGAGGAGCAGAGGCATGGCTGGGGTTTTCCCCCCATTAAAGATTATGCTGAGTTTGTTTGTCTAGTGTCAGAAAGCCCCCCCCCCCCCTTTAGCTTGTGCCCAGCATACTTATGGTCCCGACCCAGAGGGTCCGGTTGTGCAACTCTTTGGGTTTGTGCCGTGACCTATTTGTGGAAAAGCACTGGACAGTTGTGATTCTGTTGGGTTTTAGGAGGAGTTGCCTGTATTTATTGAGGTGCCACGGCTCCCAGCCAGACACACAATGTGCCATCAACCCAGCAGTAGTGGGTATGCAGTATGCAAATTCTGCATTGCCCTGGGAGATCGCTGGTCTTTCCAGGTGTTCCTTGGGTAGACTGCCTTAGGCTGTCGCGCTCAGGGTCCGGTCCATTCGGCTTAGTGGTGCAATTGTATTATCTCCTTGTAGTGCATCAAACGACCAACCAAAGTGGAACTGATGACTGTTATGACTATAACCAAGATTCCCTGAGGGAGGGAACGAGTGCCCCCACATTATCCAAGCTGCATTGAAAAGCGTTACTTTTGTCTGTGTTACAAACAATTAGCCACTTGTCTTATGCATGTGAATGATTCTGTTAGAACGGTTTATGGTTTAGAGGATGACAATGAAATCTTCTCAGATGTGACTGCTATTAGCTTCCAGCTATTGTAGGTGAGAGTATGTTGTGACCCAGTGGCTATGCGTATGAAAGAACATTCAGTTACTTTTCTCAGCTTCAGATATATGCCTATTTCTAAGTGTCAGACCGTCTTTGTCAACAAGTTCTGGGCTTTGAGCCAACCATTGTCTGCTGAATGCATCTGGTTGAAAGCCTTGCCTGGGTATGGATGCAAGTGATATGAATTCTGATGATTATGATGTTGTCTCATCTTCTCTAAATCAAATGTCACTGTTGAACAGGGCACATAGTGAAAACCTATTTGGATTTAGGGAGGGATCTCTCAACCAATCCCTAATCTGTGTTCAGTTTGTGACCGAACAATTAATCTAGCATCAAGGTGTTAGGACTTTGGATTAAGCAATCAACTTTACTTTATGCAACTTAAACTAAAGATAAGGGAGAAAATCATTCCAACTTGAATGGAACTCTTCAGGGGGCTAATCCGCCCAGCAAAACGACATAAGCTCAGCCATTCAGAAACTGTAACCATTAGATCATTTGTTGTTTTTCTGAACATCAGAAGGTTTTAACTGTCAATACAACCAATAGACAAATTGCTGTGGTTTTTGGCATTTATCATACTGTGGTTGTCTGAGTTGACCATAGGATAGATTTCAACAATGGAGACCTTCAGCAATAAACAATGAATGATATAAACAGGTTTATAAATAATATACTGAAGCACGTTTGTTTGTGTGTAGAATGTTTAATGAGGTCTGTCTTGTGTGTTGACACCAGTGTTTTCAACGTTAGGTCAGATTAACTTGTCCACACTTTATTATTATTTCCTTTGCCCATCCATACTGCAAAAACTGTCAGCACAGCCAATCCCTGTCCTGCACAGTGCTCAGAAAGAATAAAAAAGAGGGTGAAAATGGAGCATCTCCTTCAGATATTAAAATAAGACTTGGCCCAGCAAGACGTTACCCCATCAATAAGTTCCTCTGCCTTTCACAGCGGGAGTGATCAGTCCTGTACCTGGCAATGTTGCAGGTCAGCCAACTGATGTCAACCAGGTTAGCCTATTTAAAAGAGGGAGCTCCAATTGTGGACTCAACCGCCTCATGTTCTGTACAAGGGTAATGAGCGTGAGAATTAACCTCAGCTGGGTTCCATTACAGGCCTGTGGGAGATGGGACTCGGGAACACATTTACACGGAAATCCATTTATGCAAACGCTGTCCCTCAAATTGTAGAAAAACAGGTTAGACGAGAAAAAAGAGCTGAAGTCTTACTTTTTGTATACTGTGACAGGATTTTTTTAAATCCGAATTTGCTGTTTGCATGAGATACTTGAGTTGGAACACAATTCCATATTATCATGCCCACAGATGTATGAACCTTACTGCTAAGCCATCAGTGTCCACGTTCACGACATTCCCTGGCTGGCTGCAGCGGAGTGGAGCAGTGGTTAAGAGGCTAGAAGAAGGTCGGTCATGTATATTGCAAAGCAGGTTTGAACCACTGATCTGAACACCACAGAACAGTGGATGACGAGGTACTCAATGAGTAGGATGACGTCATTTACATCTGCATCACAGGTCCCATCTGTGTGTGTGCGCGCGCGCGTGTGTGTGTGCATATTTGTGTGTGTGCGCGTGTGTTTTTGTGCATATGTCCTATGTGTGTGTCCCTTGAAAACATCTGCTCCTTTACAACAAGATTCAATTATCAATGAACGCCTGTAAAACACAGAACGCAGAACATCTGGACTTATAACCCATGGACTGGATCCATCATAGAGGAGGAAGTCGCCCTGAGTAAGTGGCTCCGTTTCCCTTACACAGTGCACCTTTTAACCTCATAGAGTTCTGGTCGCAGATAGTGCAAACAACAGGAAATAGGGTGGCGCTGGAGATGCACACTAGAAACACCAATGACAGGATAGCGGTCTAATGCAGATTGTGTGAATAACGTGCCAGAGGTTTCAGTCCAGCTTGTGAGATGCATGAGAAGAGAATAATGAGGAGGACAGATGAGGAGACTAAGAAGGAAAGTGAGACTAAGAGATGGATGATAGAGATCGAGGAGAGGATAGAGGATAAAGAGAAGGCAATAGAAGATTAATTAAAAAATAGAGGATGGAGGGATGGAGGTGAGAGATATAGAAGAGAGGTTGAACAGATTAAGAGGCAGAAGGTAGAGATAGAGGGAATATCGGACAGTAAAGAGACTGAGATAGAACAGACGGTAAAGATAGTGTCAGGGGAGAATAGAGAGGAGGAAAGGATAAAGGATAAAGGAAAGGATGGAGAGACAGAAAGGATAAAGAGATAGCAAAAATGGTACTGTTGACATCTTGTTGAAAATCAATGGCGCAACTGGTGAAAGGTGATGATGTTGGGGGGACAAAAATACAAGAGAGATGTTTGTGCTATTGTGAAACAAACGTCTGCATGTCCCTTGACAGGATCCACGGTCTGCTGAAGAGATGTATTTACCATTGAATGCTAAAATGTGATTGGGCCATTCTGGTCACAAAAATCAACCAGTAACATAAATACTGTCTCTGTGTTATTATTATGTTATTCATAAATGCATCAGGTTCATTACATTATTTTTAATATCAATCCACATATGAACAAATAATAGGTGGGAATGGCACATTAATGTCAACCCATCTGTTTAGACTATTACAGACAGGATATTAATGTGTGTGTGTGTGTGTGTGTGTGCTTGCATGTGTGTGCGTTCACATATATGCATGTGTGTATGAGTTTATAACGTTTTTGAAATGATCCCAGGTGATTAGTTTGTGTTGTCGTTACAGCAAAAGGATTCAATTATGTCATGCGTTAGGCAAATGTTTGGGGGCTAAGTGACACATGTAGACAGTAGAACAATGGAGCAGTTTTCCGAATGGCCCCCTGTTCCCTATACAGGGCCTGGTCAAACGTATTGCTTAGCAACAAGGGCTCCCTGTGAATTTGTTACAACACCATTACCTGCAACTTTTTCAGAGGCCGTGAAGAACTCCCTGCTCCTCCAATCACGAGCCGAGGCTTTCCAGTTTAACAACGGAGCCGGTCCCCTAACAACCATTTACTGAGTTCTTCGGCCTATTATTTGTTGTTCTTTATGCGTTTTTACAAACAGACCACATATCCGTTTACTCAAATTCCCATAGTTCCTCTGGTTGTGTTAACAACAAGTACTTTCTGATCAAAGATACAGAGGCTGGACGCACACTCTGAGTATGCGTCCAGCCTCTGTCTCTCACAGACTCAAAGCATTTATTAAATAACACACGGGTCACACAGGCCTTTAAGAATTGCAATGGATTCTCTTCCTCTTAACATATTACCTCTTAACCGATGTTGCCATTGTTTAAATAATTTCATTTTAATTGTACTGTCAAAAGACCATAGGCACATGTATGTGCACATACACATGTTCATACACACAGGCACACGCAGACATACCCAACCCTGTAGCTCCATTAGCTGTAATTGGTGCTGATTATCAGAGCAAAGCCATTAGGCCTACAGGTCTCTCTCTGCCTCTGTCTCTCTCTCTTTACTTGCAAATGGGAGGAATTACGTTACACTTTAGATAGTGTGGAGCTTCAGAGGTATATAGCAAACTATGGAATATACTAAGGTATCAGAACAAATTGAAAAGCTAGAAAGGCAAGTTTGGAATGAAGGACAATATCAATTGTGACATCTATTAAAAGCTGTAATAATGTCCATATTCTCCCTCAAAGTCAGGGAATAGACAGAGTCAGTTGCAAAATGGTCAAGGTTGAGGAAAAGCAACAACATTTAATTCATTAACAACCAGCTCAGAATGTTCCTAATTTGTATGCTAATCTACCTCATCATCATCTTTTTATGAAAAGGGCCTGTGACTCTGAATTGGAATGCACACACTTATTATATTATCAATTATCCAAACACTGTTCACAAAAGTCATTGAAAACAAACCAAACCAAAATAAAAATAATTTGCATATATTGTATTCAAAATGAGCAGATATGTTCCCCTGGGAATGATGAATATTACAGAGGCATACTCATAGGCTAACTAATATGCTAAATCATTCATAGTATTTTACTATGCAGTGCCTAACCCAAACAAAGCGACATAACGGCTCTGATGATAATTAGTTGGTTTCAGTAAAGTTCGATCACCTTGGCAGAATGACTGGGGCCACACTCAAAAACTTTCACTAAAGCTGTTGGTTTTTGTGAACAATTTGTTTGAAATGTCTATAGATCCTAACTGTTCTCATAAGCCAACCAGGGAAAAAAATACCACATTGGGGTTAAGATAATTACATCTGGTAATAAAATAAAAATAACCCAGGCACTGAAATAGTATTCAGTTAGATTTACTGTCCATTGTAGTTGTATAGTTGTCTAGGTGTACTTCCCCAGGCAGACTAATAACATTATTACACATTTAAAATGATGTGTAATAATGGTGATGTGTAAAAATTAGTGGTGAAAAAATAGGTTCCAGACATTTAACATGGTGAGCTACAGAATTGAATCAGAACACACTAGCAAACTTGACGTGAGAATGCTTCAATGGGAATTGAAGCAATGGGGATTGCTGATGAGAAAAGCTAGCAGCTAGTAGTGGTAGCTCCTGTTTGACTGAATAATATAGCCTGTGGTGAGTTGTGGCAAAAACATTTTCAGTTAGGATATCAACAGATACGCATTAAGGGTGTATTTGTATATGTTTTGCCTCTGATTACACTTGATAGTCATATTTGGATTTACTTTTGATTGTACAGACACAAAACGTTATTGTGCGAGCGCATCTGAGAGCCCATCTTTGCAGATGAGTATGATTTACTTCTATCAACAAAATATAATAACCTTAATAATTAACCGCTTGCTACTGTTGCCCACATTTAGGCAATTCTTCACCCCAAAATCCATACTCAGTTGTAAACATCAACATACTTTATATGAAGGTTATTAAAAGACTACTGTAATCTAACACTCCCATCATGACTGCAGCCCAACAACAGGACTGAACTCAATAAAGTATGCTGCAAGAACTCCACACTCAGAACAGAATAAATGTTGTTATTACCTTGCATTGTGGTGAGAATACAATCCAGACTTAAGTGGTCTTTCCCAAATTCAAAATGAACAAGCCCCCTAAAAACAGTGCTGGTTTCTTTGACTCTTTGGTTTCCTCTTATCCCTTAACTGTGAGGCCAAAAGTTTCAAAGAACTTGACAAAGTCAATTCTCCCAGCCCAATCTAGCTGCATCCTATGTTAGACAAGTTAGGGTAACCATGTAGATGTGATTTTCCGATTTTGAAATTGTGCAGCAACACAGTGTTTTTTCTGTGGTCGATAAACATTGTGATGTAACAGTCATGTGATGATATCCTTACAATCTTGTTGGTGCATCTCAACTCCCCAAGCCCCTGCCTACAAAGTTTTGAACTAAATATTTATAAAAGCAATTTAATGTAAACATATTGACTGCATTTTTCTGAGAATTTGTAACAATCTACACAGCACATGTTTACATTTAACTGTAAAAATAATAGAAAATGTTCCAAATTACAAAAGTCTTAATTGCGTACATTGTCACACCCCAGAGCTAACATTTGGTTGAAGAACATTCAGCAGCCATTACAGTGATTCATTCTGAATTAGATTTTAATAGAAAATACCACTATCCCAGAGATGGCAATCCCAATTCAGCTGTTCACAATGTGGCATTTTTCGATTTGTCATGACGCATCTGAGCCTTCCTCTTTATGTTCCTATGCTGCATTCTGCTCCTCATTATATTGTATTTATAATAATCTATTATAATGATTGTAAGTTGACCAAAAGTTCAATTTCACCTGAAAAGGCA
>JACXGI010019649.1:0-11902 GCA_016801175.1 Esox masquinongy
CCTGGCATTTTAACCGGGGTGTGTAGACTTTTTATATCCACTGTAAGTAGCTGCATTTGACATTTCAACCTAATGTGGGTCTTAAAGATCAAACATTGCCATCCGGTTCTGCAGGAGTCAATGTAGCTTAAGTTGTTCATATCATATTATGTCCTTCATTTTAGTAGGATCAGATGGTGACCGTGAGAAGGTCCTTGTCATAGCAGGATCAGACTGCCATGGAGAAAAGGTCAACCGTGGAGCTGAGGTGAAATGTTGTCTTTAAAGGTCGATAGCTTGAATAAAATTAGTTATGTTATGTGTAGCCCATATCTTGAATGTTCATATTTATTAGCAGAACCAGAAGGATGTTGAGTCAACCAGTGTAGTCATGCAAGAGAGTCGTGGAGCTTGGGAGGTGAGGTTGTGAAATTTAAGTACAGTAAAGGCAAAATGTACATGTTAGATCACATATCAGCCACACACATTGAAATACAGAGGTCTGTGGTAGCTCTTCACTAAGAGCACACATCTTTGAACAGATGTTAAGTAAGTATTATTAAATGAACTGGCTGAAGGCTGTATTTTGCATGTTTGTTGAAGCAGAATCAATGAGATGTTGTGTCCATCAGTGCACATACAGCATATGGCCAAAAGTATGTGGACACCCAACCATCACACCTATATAAGCGTGTTGGCTATCCCAATCCAAAACCATGGGCATTTGCAAAAACATATTTGTCCCCACTGGCATAGATATCTCGGGTGCGGTTGCACCAGGGCCCGCAGTGGGTGGGGGGCCTGTGGTTGACCTCTATAAAAAATTATTTTTTAAAATATTTTATATTGTGTGTTTCTATGTTGTTATCACAGTCAGACCTCAGGATCGGCTTTCCATGCCTATATGCCGCTTCACAATTTTTCATGCCGGGGGGGGGTCCATGTAAGGACAGCTTGCACCCCGGCCCGGCGTCACCACGCTACGCCAGTGTTTGTCCCCCTAACATTTGAAATCAAACCCACGCCCCTGGTATAGAACCGCATGATCATCGCGGCAATCCCATGATCAGGTGGAGGACAGGAAAAGTGTGTTCTTGGTTGTGCCAGGCTGCCAGCACCGTCCTCTAGCTCAATAGTAGGCGTACATAAGCCATTACAAGTTATGTCTTAGAGCCGTTTGAAAACGTCCAGAAAGATACAGATTTCTCCGTAGAAATGTTTTTTAGTTACGGATAAAATACCTAGACGCAAAGGTTTAACAGAGGGAGTTGGGCCAGGTCGAGCAGGCTGGACAAAACACTGCGATGAAGTTAGTTTTAGATTGGATATTCGACAGACATTCGGCTCTTCAAATCTCAATAGCTCTTTAACGAAGTATCCATGTAATCCAATGTTGGTCTCATTGTGATTACAAAAGTGTATACAATGTTGCACAGCCCTTATTTACCCATATTTTAACCGCTGTGTATCGGAGCCAAAACCGAAAAGGAAGCTATCTCAGGGCTGGTGCTGGTTGTGGTAGCGTTCAAATTGCATACAAATGCAGCCATATTCTTCAAATTTCAAGTTTCAATAGCTCTTACAAAAAGTATAGAATAACTATGAAAATATATATATTCTTGATCAGGGGAGGGTGTGGAACATTGCACACACTTTATTTTTTCAAAATCTGAAGTTTCAAAATTTGACGGATCTTCTACATTTCAATAGCTCCAACAATAGATATGCCATGACTGGCGCCCACTAGTAGCACCAGCCCGGAGAACGCTTTCTTCTCGGTTTCGGCTCCAGTACACAGCGCTTTGTTCTCCGTGGCTCGTTAATTGTATGCTTGGTTAATATATCGGTAAATAAGGACTGTGCAACATTGTATACACGTTTGTAATCACAATGAGACCCCCCCCCAAAAAAAATATATAGCCTAGACCAAAATGTAGCAGGCCAATGGTAAGGTGTGGTGCCAATGGTAAGGTAATTGTCTCCTCTATTTCAAGACACCCACACTTCTCCGGTCCTCCACCTGATCATGCGGTTGCCGTGATGAAAGTAACTGAAAACAGGCCACATGCAAACAAAATCAATTCTCTGGTTAAAGAGCTCTCAAAGCGACCCAATTGTGTATCCATAACGGACAAGGACACAATGGAGCTCGTTCTTGTGCTACTTGATTGACAGCGCTCATCGGATAGTTTGCACTCAATTGTCCAATCACAGTGTTCCAAGCATAAAACACTGCAGTCCAATGAGGACAGCTCTATCAAATGGACGACCCACAAGTTTACACCATCCAAATGAAATGATGATGCACGAGTGTACACAATGCAAATGCAATGTGTATATATTTATTTATATTTTTAATAATGTAATTATAAGTTAATTTTTTTATTATGGTTTGCTTGTCTGCGCAGTCCAAATGAAATATACGAGTGGGACATTCAATTTGATTGAGGTGTTCCCATGCCATTACGTTCATGCACACTGAAAACACTGTTATTGGAAACTTCACTACTTGAACAACCTGTATTTGCCCAGAAGAATCTGGCAAGTATTGGCGAGATTGCCCGGTTAACAGATACGGGTCTTGTAGACGTTTTAGGTACAATTTGGAGGCACCATAAACTATGAAAATATATTAAATACTGTTCAATTACATCCTACTCAATATTATGCCATGGTACATTTGACTGATATTAAATTCTCAGTAAAAATTGCAAAGCAGTTTTCCAAAATCACAAAGAACATCATTCTCTTTTTCTAAAGAAATTAACCGCACTTATTTTGACAACCCTGCATGCTTGTTTCCCCTGCACAAATGGTGAAACAAACACAACAAACCAGTAGCCCAACTCACTTAGAATAGAAAGGAAAAAGCGATTTCAGTATCTTACCAGGGCTGCTCTGGATAAGGCATGTCATATTGCTTATGTCTATGTGTGGTCTGCCTGATACATTCAGGCCTATTCCGTTTTTGAATGGGTGTTGGGAGTAATGTTTTGTTACCATTGTTAAATCCGATTATAACAGGGAAGTGGAAAATGTGACATGAGTTGTGTCTGTTTTGTCCAGCCTGTCCCGACCTGGCCCAGCTCCCTCTGTTTAACATCTGTCGTCTATCTATTCTATCGGCAACAAAAAAACATTGCTGTATTTCTCATAACTTGTCAAGGCTTACGCCTACTATTGAGCTATAGGTCGGTGCTGGCAGCCTGGCACAAATATGACACACCCACTTCACCAGTCCTCCACCTGATCATGCACTTGCCACAACGAAAGTAGCCTAACTGAAAACAGACCACATGCTAACGACATAAATTCTCTGGCTAAATAGTTCTCAAAGCAACTCAATTATTTATCCATAACGGACAAGGAAACACTGAAACTTGTTTGTGTGCTACATGATTGACAGCCCTCATCTGATGGTTTCTTCTCAAGTGTCAAATCACAGTGTTCCAAGCATAAAACACAAATTCCAGTGTGGACAGCCCTATCAAATGGGTAAGGCCCCACCCGATTGCATGTGAATGATGCACAACTTCACACCATCCAAATGAAATTTCTATTTAATTTGGACGATGCATAAGTGTACACAATGCAAATGCAATGTGTATTTCAAATGCAATCTGTATTTATTTATTTAAGTATTTAATTATTTATATAATTATTTATACATTTACTTATTGATTGCATGTTATGGCACATTCAGTCCTCCATAGCAGGCGACATAACAATAGAATCCACCAAAGGTAGCTGTAGTGTCAATATTGATTGAACAGAAAAGCAATTGGAGAATTAGGTTTTAATACCTACTGCAGTCAAAATAACTTGGAATTAAATACAGACCAAATAGTGGAGGTGGATATTGACATCAGAAAATTTCCCAACTTCTCCTCTTCACATTGATGGGTCATTTCTTGCAGCTAAATTAGACAAAGTTCCTAGAGTCCATCATCTCCCATAATCTCAAGTGAGAGGACAAAAGAGTTGTGGCATCTGAAAACAAAGTTGGATAGTGAGCTATTAAAACCTCACAGTCAATTCCGACTTGACTCTATACATCAATCACAGAGTCCATTCTAATTTTCCTCCATAAACATCTGGATTGGGTCTGTGTCTGCTCACTGCAGAGGTAAACTGAAACACATTATAGTGTCCACAGTAAGGGTCCTCAGATTCCACCTGCTGTCCATCAAGGCCTCTGCATAAATCTTTGGCGAGAAATCAGACAATAAATATCATTACTGTACATTCCCACCTTTGTCAACCACTTTTACTGCAAGGCAGTACAGTCTGTAATTGGACAAATATCAAAATAAACAAATAGTAAACAATATGCCAATAAGAATGAGGTTCTGAGTTTCATATTTTATTGTTATTATTATTTTCTTTAAATTTTATATTTTACCCCCTTTTTCTCCCAACCACACTGTACAACCATGTGCCACCACTAGTAGCTGGAACAGGAAAATAATTTGCAGGTGAGGAATGTTAACATAATTGTGTTTTATTAATTCCATCAATAAATTGTAATAATCGCTGGAGCAAAATAATCATTCCAAGTAGGTCCACAGAGTAAGAGGCACTGTGATCAATGGCTACAACTAGGCAAATAAATGGATGAAACTAAATAAATGTCTGGTTTCAGTGCCAGCATATTCTGAATACACTAAAGCAGCAATGTCAAACTGGTTCCACGGAGGGCCGAGTGTCTGCAGGTTTTTGGTTTTTCCTATAAATTGGTTCCCAGTTCAGATCTAAAAAACCATGTGAGAAACTAACCAATAAGTGACCTAATTAATCAATCAAGTACAAGGTGAGAGTGAAAACCTGCAGACAATCGGCCCTCCGTGGAACTAGTTTGACACCTCTGCACTAAAGAATGAAAACAATTTACACACACAAAAAAAAAAAAATATTGCACGAAATTTGGTATAAAAATTAAAAGGTGTACCCGTGTGGTAGTAGAGGGAAAAGAACACACCACACTTGTTTGTAGATCTCTAGCTCATATGGACAGCTATTAAGGAAGGATTTTTTAGAAGGATAAATGCTGATAAAATCACTGAAATTGAAAATGGCAAAACTAACTGGCATAGTCTATATAAAGAAGGCCAGTAAACAAATGAAAGTGGTTTTAGAGGTCCATGTGGAATGGAAGCTATTAAAAATAGTTCATGTGAATTAGGTAATAGAGCTGTAATAATGCATGTAATTTTTAAAAAAATTCAAGATTATGAATTTGCAAAAAATCTGAGGTGTGCTTTTCAGAAGAGAGGTAAAGCAACACAACACACTTGTTTGTAGATCCCTAACTCATATGGATAGTGAGCTATTAAAAAAAGAGTGGTTTCCAAAGATAAATTCCTGTAAATTCACCAAAATCGAAAATGTCAAAACTAAGGGGCGTGCTCTTGACAAGGAAGGTCAGTGAACAAAATGCAAGTGGATTTAGAGGTCCATGTCATCTGGATTTGAAGCTATTAAAAATAGTTCAAGTAAATTAGGTAATTTAGTTGTAATAATGCATGTAATTTTAAAATGAAAAACAGGTAATGAATTTGGAAAAAAGAAGAGGTGTACCTATCAAAAGAGAGGTAATGGAAAAGAAAACACTTGTTTTTAGATCTCTAACTCATATGGATAGTGAGGCATTAAAAAAGAGTGGTTTCAAAAGATAAATTCCTGTAAATTCACCGAAAACTAAAATGGCAAAACTAAGGGGTGTACTCTTGACAAGGAAGGTCAGTGAACAAAATGCAAGTGGTTTTAGAAGTCCATGTCATCTGGATTGGAAGCTATTAAAAATAGTTCATGTAAATTAGGTAATTGAGTTGTAATAACAAAATTGTAGTTAGTAAATTGTATACAGACAATTGTATTATAGAGGAAAGGTAAAGGAACACACCACATGGTTTTGAAGATTTGTAGCTCATATGGATAGTGAGCTATTAAAAATAGCGGTAGAGAAGGACAAAAGCTACTAAAATTAACAAAATTGAAAATGACAAATCCAGAGACTGCACTGTACTCTGGAGAAGGATGGTCAGTGACCAGTATAAATGTGGTTTCAGATGTCTTCTTGATTATTAAAAAGGTTATATTAAAAGGCATCTATATTGGTAATAGAGTTGTATTGATACATATATTTTAGTATAAAATACAGAGAATTGACTTTTGAATATTTGTGTACCTTTGAGAGGATAGGTACAGGAACACACCACACATGTTTGTAGATCTCCATCTCATATGGATAATGAGCTATTCAAGGTATTGCATAGATGGATATACAATTGTTTTTAGAGGCACATATCACCTGGATAGAAACTTATTGTAAAACGCATCTACATGTTAGAGTTGTAATAAGGTAAAACATTTTCCAAAAATGAAGACAAATAATGGGGGAAAAGAGAGGTGTACCTTTGTAAGGACAGGTAAAGGAACATAAACGTTTCTGTACATCTCTAGCTGATATGTGTTTTGAGCTATTAGAAAAATGCAGGTTAGGATGAGAAATTAAAGCAGAAGGAAAAACAGCTATTTATAAAGGGGGAATTGGGACAAGGAAGGTCAGAGATGGAAACATAAATTGATTTAGAGCTAATGTGTCTCTTGGATAGTATCATAATCTGTATAATGATTCAGCTTATTTGTATTTTTTTAGTATAAACAAATAATAAATAAGAAAATGTTGTAATAATGATTTCTGCCGCGTGCACTTTTAAGACGATCCCTTAGCCTTATCCGCGTAATATCACTCCGTTGAAAGTAACATAAAATCGTTTTTTGAAAACGGAACGAAACCGACAAAACCAAAGGGTGTAGGGTCCGTGGTGGGTCCGTGTACCTTTCGATTATTGGATTATGTCTTAATATAGGAAAACAGATAAACAGAAAACTGTTCGTTTTTTTATATTTGACTTCCAATATTTGTTTTCCGATTTCAAACGAATATTGACCAATCAGAAAAGGGCTCGTTTTTCGTTCATCATTTTTGGTTTCATAACAAAAATAGACGTAATTCTCCTCTTCTCTGTTAAAATAGGAAATGGAACAACGGTCAAAGAAAAATATTTCTCCTTCTTTCCATTTCTGTTTCTCGTATTGTTCATTCCAGGAAATGCACGCCCCCCTCATAGAATATTCATAGCATCCTCATAGAATATTCATAGTATCCTCATAGTATATTCATAGCGTTCTTGGGTGTTCACAGCCTATAGTTTGGCAGCGCTTCAGAGTGTATGAAGTTAATGTTCAATACTATTCAGAAGTTTTATTGAATTCATATGCCTATATATGGCCTCAATTTACTGCCAAATTTATTGTGGGTAAATAAAGCATTGTGCACATCAGTAAATCACAATCCACACGACAGTTTTGCATTTTGCAGATGTATTTAAAGATCTGTGAATGCGTGATTAAAGAATTGCAAGAATTAACAATTTGCGTATGTGCACATTTTTCTTTGGCAAGTATTCAAAAAATATGTACACATACACTACTTAAGAATTACACACACGACTCCTTATTTACGCAGACAAATCAGCAAATACAAGGACAGCTCGCGATCTACAGATACAACTCCTTTCACTTGAGTTGTTTTTCCTGAGTTATGCGTAAGTAATAAATGATCTGTATTAGTACAATATTTTTTTTTAGCAAATCGCTGTCTACATAAAAAACAACAACACTAGGACACAGATAAAAAAAACACTGGACACGGCTACAAATCACTATCTACGGATACACTGTCCAGAAATCCATGGATTAATGGATACGAAGCTGTTTTTATGGGTTGCAAATCTGCTGTCGCCTGAAGTTAGTGCAAAATGTCAGCTGACTACAATTGACCAATGGGAATTTAGGGGAAGGTAGACTTTAACACGTTTGGCAAAGAATTCCATTCCGCCAGCATGCGGGACGTCCTGGCTTGCACATTCGTTTGATTCAGGTAAGAGCTTTAGGTAAAGTTGCTTTGTAAAGTGAACATAATTACTGTTGTATTATGTGTTACCTATGCAGATGTTTGTCGTATATAAACCAAATTTACATGAGGAGACATTGTTTAGACACGAGTGACGGCAAAAGGTTAGATAATGTAGTCCTAATGTAGCTACAGTACGTGTGTTAAGTTAGCAATTGTTTTTGTTAATTACAGTACAGTAGCCTCATGTTTGCAAAGTTAGTCTCATACCTAACCGTTAGTAATAACAAATGCTACCAGGAACGTGTATCTTGTTAGTTAATCAAGGTAAATATTTGCAACCCTACCTACAAATAAATTATGTAATTATTAAATTAAATGTATACAGAACTTGCTTCAGATACTGATATAGACTAAATTTACAAATTTGCCTTGATTCTTGGTTAGCCAATTGCTTGAATACTGGCTAGCTTACAGATTACTCTGTTTTCTATGTACACCTTTAGGAGATAGACCAGGATAAGAACCGCAAATAACTGGTGCCCACTAACTGTTGATCATCTTGTAGCTGGTCTTCAGACACCTTTGGAGGTGCAACAGGCAATAATGTCAAGCAGAGCAGGTAGCAATTACATAAATACTTGTGAGAATGATAAGCATGGCATACTGAAGTTATGTCTATAGAAGTTCTCTGCATCCCATTGCTGGCTTGCCTCTCAAGTTTGCAATGTAGGTGCCTATTTGGGAGACCAGATGTGGCAAAAGTGTCTTGAACATTGTGCTGTTTTTTGGACGGGATGTTATACAGGGATCCTGACTGGTCACTACAGATCCCATGGCACTGATAGTATGAGTATGGGTTTTAAACCATGTCATGGCAAATTATCAAATCTGGGCCTTATAACAACATTGGTATCTAATCATCCCCAGTCTCCAAATGGCTCATTCAAACCATCCCCTCCAATTGTAACTATTCCTCCAGGTCATTGTTTTCTAAATAGGAGTGCGTTCTCAGCAGGGTTCTAAATTAACTTTTTTGATCACCAGACAATGTGGCTGGTAACTTTCTAAAGTTACCAGCCAATCAGAATTTCCAATAGCCAAATTTGTTCCTGTGAAAATAAGAGAAATTATGAGTGCCACTGAATGCATTTGATCATTTTATTAACATTGTTGGCATGAAAAGTTTTGAAATTGTTTGAAAAGTTTTGGATTGTGCCTTTAACAAATGACATTTACTCTGATTCCTGATAAACAAAATAAAACTGTCTCACAATATTAGACATTTCTATAGAGCTTGGGAACTTTTCAAGCACTTGTTTAAAAATGCTACTGATAAGGTATATCAGTATGAGATTTTTTTTCTCAAACATCATTCTCCAAGTACCTTGGCTGAATCCAGCTATGTACAGTTCAGTTTTGAGAACTGTCCATTGATCAGGGATCAACTCCACATCCACTCCAGCTGACAGTAAAAGAGAGGTCGGAAGTGACTGATGAGTTTGTTTACCTCTTCATCACCAAAATCTGAGAACAAAAGGGAAAACATTAATATAAAGTTAAGCAGTTGTCTTAAAACATAAAATGCGTAAAGACTTGTTCATTACATTTGAATTGCTAACCTGAACTTGTGTCTGCCTCTGGCCAGCACTGGAAACTGGTCAGCCGCATAGCCTGCAGGACACCACTGTTCACATCACTAAATCTAGCAGTGATGCACCGGCACAGAGAATCGATTAGCTCATCCTTTGCCTTGTCATGCTGGTCGGCATCAGTAGGCTTCAGGAGGACTCCCTCATAGGTGTCTGTGTCTAGCACTGCTCTCAGCTTAGGCCCAGGTCTACAGTTGTGCAGAGATAGATGGATGGGTGTCTTTTTATTTATTTTTATTTATACTGAGGTGAAAACACACCAACACAACCTAAAATCAAATCATAAATTGTAGGATATATGATACATACCTTGACTTGTACTTTTCTATGACAGCCTGAGTGGAGGAAAGGCAGCTCTGAGCTTCAGCCAGGGTTGACACTGACCTCTGCAGTGACTTGGAGAGGTTGCTCAGTTGATAGATGGTGTCATGGAGAAGGCAGCAAAACCTGAGCACTCCACCATCCTTGCCTATGTTGAGGAACCCCTTGGCTTTTGCCCTCTGAACAGCATTGATGTTCGAGGTCTCCTGGGACTACAAACAAAACAACTGCATTATATCAGACAGCATTTAAAACTGATGAAGAGAAAAAGAAAGCAAACATTAAATAATCCATCTACACTGCTGGTTTTAGTAGGCTATAAATTAACATACCTTCTCCTCTAAGTGGCGTACAATGCCAGCATATCCCCTGAGAAAATGGTCAAGAGCCTTGAAGAGATGTGGTAGCCACAGGGTTCCACCAACTCAGGTTGGCAACAAAGCCTTCATGTGGAGCTCCCTGAACTGTTGCTTTAGGCTGGCCCTGTTCACGCCACTCTTATGATATAAGATGTAGAGTCCACTCAACAGGTCTTCAACTTTCCTGGCCATCACATTTTTCCTTATTCCGTCTGAAAAGGCAAGCTCTAGCTTATGGGCCATGCAGTGGATCCCCAGCACATTTGGGCTGTCTGCATGCAGTTTTGTAACTACACCATTGTTTACTCCTGTCATTACAGATGCTCCATCTGTGGTGATTGCCACTAGCTTGTTCTTCCAATCAGTGCTGACTCCACTTTCCATTATACTGCACACTGCTTCAGCTATATTTGTAGCATCTGGCTTTGAGACAGCTTTTACCCCGACAAAATCAACTTTGACCTTCCCCTCACTGGCACTCCTGACATAGACCATTTCTTCTTCCATCACTGCACTGTCCAGGGATCCATCTGACATGACCGAGATGAACTTGCCATCTGATAATCTTGCCCTCATCTTTCTTCTCTCATCCTCTGCTATGTAGTGTATAGACTCTTGCCTGGTAGTCATTTGTGTATGTCTCTCCTTCAAGCCTTTCTTCCTGTCCACCCTGAAATTAATTTTTGTGTAAATTAAGCCACTGTTAGCGCCTACAACACAGTACATTTCAGTGAGATTTTTTTTCTTCTTTTTGAAACCCCCAAATGTAAAGTTTCATCTGTATCTATGGAAGCACTCTGAATCGTATTAAATGCACTGTTTCTGAAACATGTAAATAGTAACGTTAATTCACTTACTCACACATCCATGCGAAGTCGATGAAAGGCCTTCCCTTTTTTCCGATGGCGTGGGCATTTCGAAAAAGTAGCTGCATCTTCTCCAACTCAGACGTCTTCAATAAAGCGAGGCTTCTCCCTGCAAGGCTTTCTTCAATACGACCTGTCTTGGCAGTTTTAATCCTTAATCTCTCCTGATGACTTCGGGCACTCTCATGGTCCTTTACTGCCTCGACTTTAAAATTATTAGTTCCCACCACGAAATTGTTCGGTTTTTTTTTTTTCTTTCGCGTACATGCGGCAATCCTGACAAAACATGACAACATTTTCGTGATCAAACACATGCCATTCACGACCCATCAGTCATTTGGCATTACATTTTCTTTTCTTTGTTTCTCTGTCGATATCCTCATCCCCTGCCTCGTTCCTCTTCTCACCCCCAGAAGTCTGTCCCAACCACCGCTTAAACCATTTAGTTTAATGTTAACTTTTCACTTTACTAACTCCCTCCTCTTTCAGTCTATGCTCCCTACTCTGGCTCCGTTCGTTCTTCCTCTTCCTTGTGTTTTCTGGTGGACGTGTAGGGATATTTTCATAAAATGTTGGTATTTCACATTAACCTGATGAAGAGTAGACATAATGTCTCATGTGATCACTTGTATATTAATTGAGTGTTAATTGATGAAACATTTAACCAGGGATCATTTTATTTTCCCAAACAGTCTAATTGTCTTTGATTTTTCCACATTTAATTGTTAAGAGAGAGTGATGAACTGTACTCTTGCTCTGGCTCGACTACAGTTCTCATGGTCAGTGCAATGAGTGGTTGTTGTTATC